>OU015462.1:37855358-38097858 GCA_907164805.1 Brachyptera putata
TCACTCTTTGTTGCTCATTCATAATTCTTTTAAATATGTACCCACCAGAAGTAGTACTACTGTATTGATTGCATGGTAACACGATGATAAACCCAAGAAATTGGAAAACCTGATTATTTATGAAGAAAAATAAAAAATATGAACTATATGGACATGCAGGCCTTGATCGTAGATTCTACACGTTAGAACAATGCATGACCGATTATGACATAACAACCGATTATGCCTTATTCCGATATTCGCTCTTCAGGCGCCCCATTAAATGATTATAATCAATCAATTCGTCATTATCACAATGCCTATATTTCAGCTATCTACGTTAAAAATGATTCAAATTTTCATTATAAGAGTTTTATAGGTCCAGAAAAATGAATGGCTAGATTTTATACGGGCTGTAATTAGTATTTCTTTAATGTTGCAACAATGTCGATAATCATATGTGAACATCGGAATAACATAGAAACGGCAAACGGAAGTGAACTCAAGTTGACTTGTACTGGAGTATGTTTGCAGCTCCGCGTGTATGGCGGCAACACTGTTCGATAAGCCGAAGTAAAGAAGGAGAAGCTGAGAAATGATGAGGGTAGGGAGAGAAGGGGGTGGGGGAGAGAGAGAGAAGGTCCGGCAATAGGCGAAAGAGAGGGAGAAAGAGAGAGAGGGTGATAAGCCGGTCCATGGCAAAGACGAGAGAGCCGGGATGCTGGAGCCAACTGGAGCCGCTGGACATTCATGAGTGGCATGCATTTTTGCTTCTTCAATGAGAGATAGAGTGAGAGAGAAAGATGGTGAGAGAGAGAAAACCTTATCAAAAGTATTGTTGACTTGTGTAGACTGTCACGCACACAATATTATTAGTTATTGCGGAATACTTTCTATAACTAAACCTCGTTTTACGAGTTTTTCGATTCATGAGCAGGAAATATTCTTTTTTAGACGTACTGAATAAAGTTGCAATTTAGCTGCATGACTGCTTTTCAACATTCCTGTAGCCAATCACAAAATAAAACCTATGCTTTGCTTGTGGTTGTCGCACCACTTTATCCAACTGAATTTTAATGAAAACTTCATTATACTTATTGCATATCGGCCTATCTACATTTAACTATGAGAATTTTAAGATGTTTTATTTTTGTTCTGTGTATTATTACATCTTGTTATAAACTTATAATTATTTAATTATATCATAAATAAATATATTTATTTCTATACGAACTATATTTTCCAGTTCAATTGAGCGTTCATTTGTTGTACCTCCACTTATCCCAAGATATTAGTCTTGGATCTACAAAAAAAACTCGTGTTGAAATGCAGTGTAGAATTATTCATGCACTGGCTGTCGAGAGAGGCCAAATTAAATAAATATTATACCATTATTTCTGTATATTACCCATAGTTAAAATCGTATGATAAAAGCCCATCGGCGAACGGTTTACCATTTATTTTTTCGGGTAATACCGCCAGCGTGGTCATTTTGTCACCTATTTTTCAATTTTATGCTGCATAATTTGGTATCGATATTATGAAGAGTCGTAATTAGAAGTCAAATCATGGTCAAATATTTCCTTCAATAAAGCTGTTAGATCAGGAATTTGAAAAGTTTGTCAATACATCTCGAATCATGACAATATTTTATTTAACTAATTTATTGTTTCATCACTATATATAGCAATATATATAAAAAATGTATATTGTTTTATAATTGTTTTATAATCCAATTGCTTTTCTTATCTTAACTCTTGTAACCAATCAGAAAGATGAACTCGGTATTCCTTCACTCGGTATCGGGGAAATTATCAATCAAAATACTTTTTGTTTCTACATTACAGATCGCATGCATCGAATCCAGGATCAGAGAAGGACTGACTGATAAGGACTGATGCAGAGTTCAGGACATGTTGATGAACGTGATATACAAACGCAGGATGAAAGTGTTGTGTCTTTGTACACTTCTAAAGTGTTAAAAATAGTACTTGAATGTTTAAAATAGCGTGTATACATTTTATGTTAGTGCTATAAATAGGCATTTAATACATCGCATGTTATTAAATGTACTGAGGTACCTAATAAAATATTCTAGTTTATCCACATATGTGATCAAGTCTGGTTGTTTCAGGTAATAATAATAAAAAGTAAACTATAATATATAATTAAATCTAAGCTAATGCAACCCAGCAATTGATTGCGCTTTTACAACGTATCAGCAATCGTTTATCAGCTACATATACAAGTAATATAATACCAATATTTAGTAATTATATCGTTTCGATAGAATTAAACCTTAAAAATATCATCCACATTTTAGAAAGAAGTAATAAAGAAGTAATATATGCATACATACATAGTGCAACGTGATTTTTTTTCCAATCAACATCTTTAGGATAATTATTAATTTCCAACTTCATGTGATTAGCGAAGAATTATATTTAAAAGACACTCAGACGAGTCCTTCTTTTCTTATAGTACCATTTCACCGTCGAGAGTGCACATCGACGACGACGACGACGACGACGACGACGTCGACGACGACTACATTTTTTAAATTCAAAAATAAACGAGCGCGTCACGTCTCTGCTTCACATCGACGTTCGTTCGACATTTTTCTCTACTTTTATTCACCAAGTTTAAAGGGTGATAGCGTGGAGCGGACGTCGATTTAAAGGGGAGAGTAAACTATTAAAGAGTTGTGGAAAGTTCAATATTTTGCAGAGTGTAATAAGCACATTTTCTTCATACATTCTAAAAACTTGCACGTGGTTTATATTAATATCCAAGTAGACTCATATTACCGTACTTATGGGTATAGTAAAACATGTAATTCTAGTTGAAACTTCCAAAATAACATTGTGTTTGTAAACATTTATCTATAAATTCGAAAATGCGTATTCTCTATAGAATGATATTTTACATTGTTGAGGTTGAATGAATGCTGGAGTAATGATACAATAATATTATATAAATTATAAAATGAGGGCTCATGAAGCACTGTTACAACGCTGCCGCTTGAAACATGAATTTGCATCACTATAATATATATACAATATATAAATGAGTAAAATCAAAACAGCTATAAAAAGAAATATTATCCAAAAATAGAAATTATGGATTATATTCACCTGTTTGGGTGATAGTTCAAGTTAAAATTATATGTATGCATATATATATATATATATATATATATATATATATATATATATATATATATATATATATATATATATATATAATATATATATATATATATATATATAAACGTTTTGAATATTGTTGAGATAAGGGTATTTTACGAGTTATCAGGGCCGAATAACCTGCTGTAGCATGGATCATACCAGCGGGATGTGTGAGCCAGTGTGTATGTGTGCGTGAGTGTCGGTGAAGCCTGGTTGATGAGGGGGAGAGGGAGGGAAGAGTGAAGTGGGGGAAATGGGGTAGGGGGGTCACTGAACCAAAGAATTAATATTCATGAACGTCCTATGGTCGGTCTTTCGTCGTCCTGCCGGCGACTAAAGAAGAAAACCGAACAAAATCGGTCGAAGAGACACAAAACAGGGTGCCAGTACTTTGTGGTGCAACTAGAAAAGGCTTCTAATTTCAAGGACTACAGTTCAAATTTCATATGATGGGTCGGTACTTTTGAGTTATTCTATTCATGTTATGTTCGTAAGAGATAATACTTGACAGTTAGGACTATAGTATAGGTAAATCTCATATCCTATGGGTAAATCCTCGGGTAAATCTAGTAACTGTCATTTTATGAGAGTATTCAAAAGAAACTTTTCTATATATTGCTCCACTTAATATACTGCCATCATAAACTAATTGTACACCATGCACTAGCCTTGGTAAGTTGGTCTAAGGCAGTAACAAACGTTCAATTAGTTGGAACCTTATTCTGAAACATATTATACTATAGACGTTGGAGATGCATAGATCAGACAGTGCAGATCAGGACATTCCAGTTTTGTAAGTAATTCACATGTTATCGTATAGTTGACCGATTTCAACTAATGTAACGAATGTGAAGAAATGTGAAGAAACATGTGGAAGAACGTAAATGTGAATTGATATGAAGAATTTTCAAACGGACCCTACTATCAACTGAGATAGCAGAATAATTTCTTATATTCTATCAATTTTGGCAATATGATGCTACCTTGGTAAACTGAACAGAAAAGTAAATAGCTGGGACAGCATTCGAAGCTTTTATTAATATGATGCATGTTAATATGTAATATATTACTAATAACATCTTGAAATATTTTTAAGAACCAGACTGAACGACAGATTTTTGGTATATTTATATTTTTTTTCGGTGATCTCATTAATTTGTTAGCAGATTCATCGAACGATTATGTTTTATGGATAATATCGTGAATTATATTATATTTAATTATAAGTATTATGAATTTTCAAGACGGGGTGCCTGAAGAGCATAATGGAATAAAGTCGACTCGGTTGTGTGCCATGGATTTGGGTATCCAGCCTAAACCCTAACCACATTTTACAACCATCCATTGAAGCCTTACCCCGAAACCCATATGTTACACGACCGAGTCGACTTTATTCCGGTATACGCTCTTCAGCGTCCCCGGTCAAGACTGAAGACCACCACAATGCATAACCCGACAAAAACTCTAGGATTGTTTGTCGTTTATTGTCTAACATGAAATACAATCGCCTCAAATTATGTTATCAAGTTTTCACGTTAATCTTAGATAGAATAATTACTTGTTGAAGTACTTTCCATAATTCTTAGCGGAAGGTATATTTCGAATCGCATAATAACTATTTAGTGTTGTCTAACTGCCGTCTGACCCCAAATAGCAATACAGTGCTCTATCAACGGAGCCCCTTGTATCAGTCTGGAACAAGGTAATCAATCATCTCTCACTTTGAATACTCATTCTACCTGTTGTGATTTAGATGATCTAATATGTATCAGTCGTTCATGCGAAGTTGAATCGGGCGTGGGGTCGAGTTTTAGCCTATGGTCCTAGTTCGATCCCACAAACGGTGACTTACGAACTTGATTGAATTGATTAATGTAATATCAGTTATAATTAATTACAATTGATAATAAATATTACGTCATTCGATTACAGAAGAAAAACAGATCGAATTATCATTTCTTCAAAATGTGTAAGTGACCCTCTTTAAAGGTCATTTATATCATTTTTTGAAACGTATGTTTTTTTAAAAATTAATTCATAGTTTAATTAAGACTGTATATTGCCGTTTTTGTACAACGTGCACAGTCAATTTATGTACAGTGATTTATATCCTTTTCAATCGGTACTGTGTGTTTTCAGTTTTGTTAATCTATACCAAATTTTGAAAATATGTTATGGAATAATAATTTTTTCAACACTAAACCCTGCCATCATAATGATCGATAACAGAATATTAAGACGTGAATAAATAAACTCCATAATGTGACAATAATGTTTCTTAGAAAAATCAAAAGAGCTCATATTGATCAGAAAAAAAAATAATAATAATGAAAAGTAGATAAGCCTATAGCATTTTCTGGAATATTGGTTTCCATTATCAAAATGACTTTCTTTCTTAGTTAAAAGGAATTGTATTTGATGAATTCATTATATTCCAGTTAAATTTTTTTTTTCTTTTAAAAAACATTCGTCCGTCAACGACAACATGTACGACGTTTTCCCTGCACCAATTGCAAAGTGAAGAGTGATGTATCACGATAGGATCGATCTCACATCGAACAGCCTCTTTCAGCTCCATCCAGCCTAACCTGTCACATTAAGTCAGGTGGAACGACGTTGTCGTGATGTCGCTTAACGACGACGAGAGAAACAGCTTTCACTATAACGGTCATGCTTGATAATTATACTCGACTTCTTGACTGCTATTTTGTCGCCAATCTCCACTCCCCACACCACCAATAACCGTCTCCGTTGTGCTGATATTTTTAGACAATCTAAAATTAAAACAATTTCACAGTTGGTTGAATCTATCAATCTGAACGCATCGAATAGGCATAGTGAAGTTTGAATTAACTGTATTATATTGATGGGAAAATATTCTGGCGTTGAGTTACAGCAGGAAACTTATTCTCTTCAGTTTATGAAGTTGACCATTTTACAATATACAAATAGGAAATTGTTGTGTCTTTAAATCCTTACCAAATATATACTTTCTAAACTTTTTCCCTGGAGTAATTTTTTTGTTCGAGAAAAATCTCTCAAGTTGGAAAATAGCGTGGTGTGAACCAAACTAATTATTTAGTATACAGATAATGAATAACGTGTAGTCATGTCCTGTAATAATGTCAAATAATTGTTAACTGAGCTTTCATATAATATCGCTCTAGTTACATCGAAATGTAAAATCAACATTTTCTTACAGGTCAAAGTTGTGACAACTATAAAATCAATTTGACTGGGTTATTGAGACACAATATACCTCATCTTCCATATAGAGATATTACATATCATTACGTATATTCATATGTACTCATCATTATTGCACACCTGTTCGTTTCTTTATAATTTTTTTTCTTGATCAGTGTTGACAAATAAGCTGGATACCTTGATGGTCCCGCATACTGGACAAATAAATATCTCTCAAATCATATGATCTCAGTATAAGAACAGTTGTTCGAAATAAAACTTTGTACAACACTATAGAATGTGTATTCTAACTATTTCAATAACTTGATACAAACTGAAAAAGAAATACTGAGAATTTATTCGGTTATATTAATTTTTATATATATATATTGGATGTGGTCACATTGTTGGCAAAGCTAATGTGGCAATCGCAGTCACAATCTTTGAGGTTTTGGTAACATGTGTCAATATTTATTATTCATTCCTGCTTATTTATAGTTGTATAGATTGTTGTTGCTTAACGACCCCACCAACAGCTAGGTTATACGGGGGTGTTGTAGAGATATGTATTGAAATATACATTTATTCTTCTACTTAATCCGCGTTATTTCTAAGCGATCTAAATTGATGAAATCGATAAGTGTATGAAATGTATTCATCCTCGTTTAAAAAACGATCAATCTACAGTCTAAACATTTCTAAACATTTGAGATACCAGACGTTCAGTACTGAATAGGTTAATGAATCAGAATTCACACATACGCATATTCTTCTAAAATCCAAAAATTGGTTTAAAAAAAATTGTAACCCGATCAGTCAATAGGCAGTTTAAATATTTAAAGACATTCGAGTTAAGTACTGAATAGTTTATAAGTATGTACACACGTTAGGCCTACACCTATTCTTTTGAAATCATTCAATATCATATAGTTAATTGCGTAACTTCATATTACACGAATGTAACACAATTCAGATCAAAAAATAACGCAGATTTTATACTGTCAACCATAAATCTGAATGTGGCTAATAATAAGTGTCAATATAGGCCTACATCAGTCGCGCAGAGAACCGGGGACACAGTATGGGCCTACATCAGTTTGATTATTACTTCAAGGTTTACAGAGAAAAAAAAGTAATAAATATATCATAACCATAGACGATAGATATATTGTATTGGAAGTATATATCCATACCGTCGTTGATCATATCGTGGTCATCGTCATACCATGCGAAAATCGAAGCAAAAATTCCCAACAGAAAACGTGGTCAATAGACTTCCTGTCATAAAGTTGACGGATCAACACATCCGACCGATAGTGCTAATCGATATGGAAACGATAGAAATCTTTATGAATACATAGTTTCCTCTCTGTAATATCTGTAATGGGATGTGGGTAATACACACATTCGCATTTACAGTTTCACTTTTCTGCGTGAATGCAACTGTAGGCTGTTCTATTCTAGACAGAGACGATGTTATAATACTGTGAATATGTTTCTATTCTATGTGACGTTATGCGTTGAACTATGCGGTAATGTTTGACGAACCTATTGTCTTACTTTTAGTACACGTGACATATAATACGACGTGATTGTCTATATTTCTATGAATGAGAATAAAGAGTATAAAACGCGAAAGTGAAGACTGACAATCTTAACTTCTCTATTGGGGATAAGGCCCAAAGGGGCGTGCAGGGGAGGGATTGAGGGTGAAGTAGACATCGTGAGATTCGGTAGGGGTTGATATATGAGAATCACCCTATAGTGCTTTAGGGCATGCAAGGGTAGCGACGTCCAAGGGAGCTCGGCGAAGAAACTCGTAAGGGTGGTGGGGGTGGAAGGGAAGGGTTAGGGTGGAATGTGCTGGGGTGGATGACTGATGGGGCACATGGGGGTGCAACGAGCAAAAGGGGACGACGAAAATGAGGAAAACCGAGGATAAAACAAGAGAAGGGTAGGGAACAGGGGAGGAATGGAGAAGGGGTAGAGCTTGGTTCGCAAAGACTATTAGAACTGAGTAAGGATTCAGCTATATACCACGCATGGCGAGAGAGTGACTTTGTGAAGAATTATTATTTTTTATATAAAAAAAATTGCTGTAATTTAAGAAGACTATCTTTTATCAATTCTTCGTTTTATCGAATTGAAGAACAAGACAAGAAAATTTAAATTAGAAAAAAGTACAATAATACCATAATATGTGACGAGATAATTTCGTTTTTTTGGTATTGGGAATACGTCAAACAAAGATTCCATTTTACAAATGCACTGGGCAAGGTCTGTTTTGTTTCTTCTCATTCAGAAGACCCCTGGAGGTCCAATAACTAGAAGCATATTTTCCTTACCATGCTCTGCACTCCTTGTTATTTCAACGTTTTTGCAAGATTCTAATAAAACTGTATTTTCAGAATAACTTTTAAATTTTTTAAATTCTACCTCGGAAAACCTTTTCGAAAATACACATTCGCGTTATTAATTACGCATTATTAACCCAACTGCCTGGGTTGGGCTATCATAGTTGAGAGTTATTCAGGTCAGAGGGTACAGATAGTGAAGTACTGGTGTTAATTTTCCAGCTCATCCTTCAACTCGAGGGAAACACAGCGTTTTCCTAGTAATTTATCGTAGGCCTAGCTGGCCATTCGTAGGCCATTGTGGACTTGGCCGGGTGTCCATAAGAAACTTTTTCACCTGACCCTAGAGGGAGTACAGCAAGAGTCGTATGTCTCCCTTTGTTGACTGAGACAGCCAGATCCATCGCTTCTGCACTGGACCATCATTCGTTGACAAGGGTTCGATTCCCGCTGTTGTCGACCATGCTGAATGAGGTCTCGTTGTTTCCCTCTCTCGTTTCCGCCAGGAGAGCTTCCTTCCCACTGTCCAAGAATACCTATACTAAAATAATACTTCGTCTCATCTGCCCAGCATTGCATTAAAAATTCAACGATGACAATATATCTTAGTTGTCATTACAGTGCGTCGTTAAACCCAATAACAATGAAACAAATACAAAATTGAATTTGAATCGTCTAAGAATCTGTTTTGGGGCATGCAATATAAAACTAAAAACTAAATACAATTGATAATTAAAATCAATAAATAAATTAGATCATACATTAAATGATTATATAAAGCAATTATTTTAACGGTATTTCGATCTTCGTGATATAACTCGAAAATTACACATTCAGTTTCAGACATTTTTTCGAAATTACGATTGCAATGCGTGGATCCGGTGGAGCGCAAATCCTCATGCAGCGAGGTCAGCATTCCGTAGAAGAAAAGCAAGAAGTAAACAGAGAAGACCCTGTCTTGCTGAGGTTATTGAATAGCAAGAAGGAAAAGAAAATGATAAACAGGGTTCTTCTATTGTTGGCCAGGGGTGGCAATTTTATTGTGACATTCAGTGCGCAGTTAAATCGATTGTTGTATTTTCAAATGCTATGTGATTTCAACTGTAATGTTAACAATGAGAAATCAATTTAAAATAACGAAACCAACTATACAATTTTTAATTGATATTTATTATTGTGATGGAATACCAATTTGAGATCGTTATGTTACGTGATTTGTCGAAAACTTTTATTTTAATTTCATGTTGGAGTCAAGTAATGTCACTAAGACGATCTAAATTTAGTATTTTACTTTTGAAATGTAATGCTCACTCAAGAAATGAAATGAAAAATTTTACATTCTTCATTATCAATTCTATAGATGAAGAGCAAAGGCAGAATGATTACTAAAATGAGAATTCCGATGCATTTTTATATATATTTTTTTATTTTTATATTGGGTTTAACGACGTACTGTTATGATAGCGCAGATCTAATGGCGTCGGATAAAAATGTGTTCCTAAGCATTTGCATTTTGTATTTTCAATAATAATTGTATATCTTTCTTTGTTATACTTCGGCGATTCACAGGAAAATATTCTAGCCAAATGGAAATAAAAACAGAAACTAGGATCAAGGACAGCAATTTGTTCATATTATATCAGGTGTGAAGTGTGTCTGTTATAATTTCTGTATTCAATGTACCTGTAAAGGGTAAAAGGATCTATAATTTATGTCGTCACATTTTCAATTATGAACATAGCTGTCTAAGATACAGTAGTACTCACAGTAAATTAGCAATTAGTGAATTGGCTCTCCATTTCCTTTGTTGACTTTACATATACCATCGGCAAGTGGGACCTATAATAATATGATCATTGTGAGCATATTAAATCATATGATGAACAAATGTACCATAAAAGCACATATTAATTGTTACATTTACATCTTTTATATTTCTACGAAAATATATGGACAACCCTGATTTATGGCTTCAGAGGGGCATTAACCAAAAAGCCCAACTTTCAAAAGTGCTTTACAACTAACTTTGTATTGTCCAACGAAGGTACACGTCCTATTCCAAAAATAAATTCTTTCTTCTTTCTTATTCTATTGAATTTCAATTGTCCTCCCTGGTATATAGCCCCCTTTCCATCAACTTTTGTCCCCATTCTCTTATAGATTTCTATATAATATTATTTGTCAAAAAAAATCTTTTATACGACGTGATATTGCAGGCAATCCACGCACCTTATCCACACCCTGTAAGCACTTCGTTCACCTTGACCGGGTTAGGGTTGGTCATTGGCATCGCTTCGCCCCCGAAACTTTCACAAAAAGTGTAAAAATGTAAATTCAAACGGTTGGGAAAGGTCCAGTGGCGTAGCAGTCACATAGCCTTCTCACATAATCAAGGCTTTACTTCATTTTCATGCTCTTCGGGTCTCTTCGGTATCTCTATTTTCGTTTTATTGTAAAATTGTTATTGTTTGGTTGAAAGTTGGACATTTTTGGACTCCATATTTTTGCTTGACCATGAATAAAAAACTTATACTTATTCAAAATTGAACTGAGTAGAATAAAATTCAACCTTTTATTATTTGGTACGAACTTCTTTAATTGGATACGAAACTTGAAGCAATCAGTATATTTTAGTATTGAATATACAGAATGATGATAATTGATTAAAATGAGCTATAAACTCATTTGTTTTTCTCTTACAAAATTGCAATATAACAATAAAAACGTCTAGTCAAGCTAGACCTTGCAGCTCGCGTGTTTTTTATTGTTGTAAACAAGGGTCTTCACTCTTCAGTAACTATCATTGTTGCAGTAATAGAAATAACACCACTACTTTCTATTTGCTCGGCCGACCTTAGATTGATAAATAAGAACAGAAATAAAATGAAATACCCTTCATCTACACACTATATTTTCTTAATGTTTCAAATTCTTTTCGAAAACTTTACCACTAAATTAAAGTCATATGATTACGATTTCAAATCCAACATTGGTTTAATAAAGTGTAGAGTTAGCTTTCAAAATTAAAATTAAAATTAAAACCGAAGGCATAATTCTCATCAGTTATTTATAAACAATAGTAGGACTGAACAGGATAAAAAAAATCTGAAATACTAATGTCAAGCTTTCAAACTCAACTACCTTACAGTAACAATTTCTCATTCAAACGTTTCTTATATTGTAAAACAATTTCACCCACACAAAATAAAATTTGATATTACGATTTGTTTCTATAATATATATTTTCTTTTATTATATACTCAATTATTTATTCTATACCTCGACTTAGCTTATGGGAATTTTTTAATAGCTTTCCAATAGCATTTCTGCATCAGTAAACGTATAGGCCTATATACCCTAGTTATTGAGAAAAATACAGTTCGCTTATTATTGAAAACAAATAATAACCCCAACTTTGAAAAATGAAAAGTATGTATACAGAACAACGTTATCAAGATTCCCACTATCTAAAAAACCCTAATAAAATAACCTCTCATCTCATCTCGTACATCATTCACCGACGCCAATAGATCGTAGTCATCAGTATACAGTATGTCATTAAACCCAGCATAAAAAAGATGAACATAATTTCTAAAAATTCCGATTGGTGATATGTGATAGTGAAACGTCAGTCGACTTCAGAAATAAATTAGAAACAAGTGTACCGTCGTCTCCCCTAGTGCCCAGCTCCGCCACTGTTCAAACCAGCCCTCAAGTTTTCTTTGTCCATTCTTTTTGCTCTTCGATTGCCGCTCTTCGTAGCCGCTCTCAGCGCTCCGTTCGGCTCCAAATGTCTGGAATGCGGTCCACGGGTTCTACAAGAGGACCTATACCGATGGTTGCTTATTTCCTGGGGCTGATCTCACTCCAATACTAGACCACCGCACACAAAAAAATGTGCACATAATAGATCTGAAATCTTGACAAATACGCTTGAGAAAAGAATAAAAGTGACCTCGTATTCTTTGAATTCGTATGCAATCCGTATTTCAATGTGCATCGATGCATTTTACGTTTTCTAACTGTTGAGTTTTTTTTTACTCTTATTTTGTTGAAGACACTAACTGGTCACAGATGAGAAAATGTCTCGGGAAAAAGTCTGGAATCAAGAATCTAGTCTATGAAATAATTGAAAATAGTTTGGTTTTTGTTATAGAGCGTGTCGACTAATGCCTTACTTTCGACTATTATTTGAGGTATGGCTGTGCAAGGACATGAGTTCAATTGCCATACAAGAAATTTATCTCTATAGCAGTATCACTATCACACTATGATTGTACGAATGTTTCATTTAGTTATGAATAATTGAATACATTTCATGAGAGTTTTACGTTGCTTTAATTGTTACTTATTTCATCGACATCTAAAATACACTTTATACACGTGTGGCTTCTTGATTGAATCATTGAACAAGTCCACGATTTGATAGAGATTTTTTAAGAACTTTTAATGAAGGATTATATTAATTATCTTTTATTATACTAGGAAAACGCCTTATATGCGTTGTGAGATGAGCTTAGAAGTATGGAAATGTAGAATTAAGAACATTTTGTCAGCTCAATGTACATATACAGGCCATGGATCACTTCAAAGGTGTAAAAACTGCGGCTGTCTGTTGGTATATAAACCTTGGTTTCCAAACAATTATACCAGTGCCTTCTTCATATCCATCACAGATTTTAAACGTTTTAATTTATTGGTGACACTTGTTGCTCACATTTAATAGTTTCTTAATTGCTTTCTTAATTGCTTTATTGATGTGTAAAAAAGTACATTAAAAATGCGTTTTCTTCGTTATTTCACATCCGATTGTTCCATAAGTCGCTTAAAATGTGTATGATAGTTCTTCCCACATTCAGTATAAATTTGAGAGCTTTTGAAAAAAAAATATTTCAAGTATTTCTCCCCCGGCCTATTCTTATGGGGAATTTCCATACTTTCCAAATTTTTTCTGGAAAAACCGTCCGACCGATTTTTCTGAAAAACAATCCCAACCTATTCTGGTATAACACCAATTTGTAAAAAAAGTTTCGAGTTGATTGAAACTTTTTCCTGACCTGTATGCCACGTACAAAATTACACAAAAAAAAAAAAAAAAAAAAAAAAAAAAAAAAAAAAAAAAAAAACATAAAAACCAAGCCCAAATTTTTTCGGTATATGGAATGAAAATCTTCGCTACGCTCATCTAATTATTATTCAACCTTTTCGTGTTTTATTATTTTTCTATACTTTTCTTATAATGTTTCAACGTATTACCTAAAGATCCACGCGCGATAAACAATGTTCGGTGTCTTGAATAAAATAGCAAACAGTATAGGCCTACTTTGTATGGATATGGAACCCAGAGTTGTCTCAAACTCTCAATGACTATTAATTCTCCTATACGAAACAACATGTAACATAATTCTGCTATGAGATGTATGCTACGAATGAAATTGTATCCTCTTCTTTTTATTACTAGGAAAACGCCTTATATGCGTTGTGAGATGAGCTTAGAAGTATGGAAATGTAGAATTAAGAACATTTTGTCAGCCCAATGTACATATACAGGCCATGGATCACTTCAAAGGTTTAAAAACCGCGGCCGTCTGTTGGTATATGGACCTTGGTTTCCAAACAATCAAACCAGTGCCTTCTTCATATACATCACAGATTTTAAACGTTTTAATTTATTGGTGACACTTGTTGCTCATATTTAATAGTTCCTTAATTGCTTTCTTAATTGCTTTTATTGATGTGTAAAAAAAGGACCTTAAAAATGCGTTTTCTTCGTTATTCCACATCCGATTGTTCCATAAATCGCTTAAAATAGGTATGATAGATCTTTCCACACTCAGTATAAATTTGAGAGCTTTTGAAAAAAATAAAATTCCAAATATTTCTCCCCTGGCCTATTCTTATGGGGAATTTCCATACTTTCCGATTTTTTTTCGGAAAATCCGTTCGACCGATTTTTCTGAAAAACAATCCCAACCTATTCTGGTATAACACCAATTTGTAAAAAAAGTTTCGTGTTGATTGAAACTTTTTCCTGACCTGTATGCCGCGTACAAAATTACACAAAAAAAAAAAAAAAAAAAAACATAAAAACCAAGCCCAAAATTTTTCGGTATATGGAATGAAAATCTTCGCTACGCTCATCTAAACTAGGAAAACGCCTTATATGCGTTGTGAGATGAGCTTAGAAGTATGGAAATGTAGAATTAGGAACATTTTGTCAGCTCAATGTACTTATACAGACCATGGATCACTTCAAAGGTTTCAAACCGCGGCTGTCTGTTGGTATATGGACCTTGGTTTCCAAACAATCAAACCAGTGCCTTCTTCATATACATCACAGATTTTAAACGTTTTAATTTATTGGTGACACTTGTTGCTCATATTTAATAGTTCCTTAATTGCTTTCTTAATTGCTTTTATTGATGTGTAAAAAAGTACCTTAAAAATGCGTTTTCTTCGTTATTTCACATCCGATTGTTCCATAAATCGCTTAAAATAGGTATGATAGATCTTTCCACACTCAGTATAAATTTGAGGGCTTTTGAAAAAAATAAAATTCCAAGTATTTCTCCCCTGGCCTATTCTTATGGAGAATTTCCATACTTTCCGATTTTTTTCCGGAAAATCCGTTGGACCGATTTTTCTGAAAAACAATCCCAACCTATTCTGGTATAACACCAATTTGTAAAAAAAGTTTCGTGTTGATTGAAACTTTTTCCTGACCTGTATGCCGCGTACAAAATTACACAAAAAAAAAAAAAAAAAAAACAAACATAAAAACCAAGCCCAAAATTTTTCGGTATATGGAATGAAAATCTTCGCTACGCTCATCTAAATATGGAATGAAAATCTTCGCTACGCTCATCTAATTATAGACTATCTTATGGAAATAATGTCGAGATAATAATTCGAATTTCAAATCCTTTTTTTGAATGCTTCAATACAATATCTTCCTATCGTTCACTTTTTCTACAATTAGTTATTGAAAATTACCTACCCCCCCTTCTCAACCCACTAAACAAAAAAGTCAACGTCCCACAGAATAATACATATGAATTTGCATGCAATTAATTGAATGTATGTTTCCCACCTTCAGAGATCTGGACAGTTTAAAACATGACAATCGCGATTTGGACTGAATATCTTGGTAACTAGGAAGACGCCTTATATGCGTTGTGAGATGAGCTTAGAAGTATGGAAATGTAGAATTAAGAACATTTTGTCAGCTCAATGTACATATACAGGCCATGGATCACTTCAAAGGTTTAAAAACCACGGCCGTCTCTGGTATATGGACCTTGGTTTCCAAACAATCAAACCAGTGCCTTCTTCATATACATCACAGATTTTAAACGTTTTAATTTATTGGTGACACTTGTTGCTCATATTTAATAGTTCCTTAATTGCTTTCTTAATTGCGTTTATTGATGTGTAAAAAAGTACCTTAAAAATGCGTTTTCTTCGTTATTTCACATCCGATTGTTCCATAAATCGCTTAAAATAGGTATGATAGATCTTTCCACACTCAGTATAAATTTGAGAGCTTTTGAAAAAAATAAAATTCCAAGTATTTCTCCCCTGGCCTATTCTTATGGGGAATTTCCATACTTTCCGATTTTTTTTCGGAAAATCCGTTTGACCGATTTTTCTGAAAAACAATCCCAACCTATTCTGGTATAACACCAATTTGTAAAAAAAGTTTCGAGTTGATTGAAACTTTTTCCTGACCTGTATGCCGCGTACAAAATTACACACAAAAAAAAAAAAAAAAAAAAAAAAAACATAAAAACCAAGCCCAAAATTTTTCGGTATATGGAATGAAAATCTTCGCTACGCTCATCTAAAAATTGCAAAGAAGTCATTTAAATTGACAAGATTATCTTGATGGGTCGAAACACCCTGATGATTGTTGTGAGGGAATAGGGAAGACGGTCGATCGGCTTCGCCAACAGATGACACTAGTCAATTTTTCAAGAGTTCTAAGAAACACTTATGGGGCACCAGAAGAGCATATACCGGAATAAAGTCGACTCGGTTGGGGTGACATGCGTTTGGGTGTCCAACCTTTAATGAACCCTTACCACATTCCATTGCCCATGTCCGAACCTAATGTCACAGGATCGAGTTGACTTTATTCCCCCAAATTTGGAGAGTTGTAAGATGTGAATAAAATTTCAAAAGCTTTAATTGTTTTGGAAATTTTTGCGTAGTACAATCTGAAAATACATTTCACTATGATTCTACTGACAATTAACACAGGGTTTTCCGTACCAAATCAGCAAGTTCATGTCATATGGCACTTCCTCTTTCATTGTATACATTGATATACTGACCATGCTCAGCCAACCAGTCCTACAACGACTAGGACACAAATGTTCCATTCATTTTATGACAAATTTAAAAAATAACGGTTGATTTTTTTAATACACTCTGTTAATTAACAGATGGAAGGGGTCCGTTAGTTACTCTTTTTAGAGTTGGTATCAAAAACTCTTTATTCGTACTTGCCAGACATATTATATATGAGATGATTATGAAAACCTAAGACTGCGTAATTCATAACGTAGGTGGGCCTGAACATCGACCATAGTTAATTGCTCATACTACAAGAAAATGATCAAGAACCAGATCTATACGACATTTTTTTATGAATATTATTTTTCATTATAATCGAAATTCATGTTGACTTAGGCTACACGAGCAAAATGATTGGCAGACGCTGATAAAAAAAAGGAATACAAAAAAGAATGTGTTTCGAGATGAGCCCCGGGTGTAATTTCAGAGATATCGTAGCTGTTATCAATTGGGAAGGGAGGCGGGATGAGGGGGGAAGAGGGAATGATTGCACACAGGAAGTTGATGAGGGTGCAGTGTAAGACTAGGCGAGGGAAGGTTTTGGGGGAGGTGTGGGGAGGGTGCTGGTGCATTGGATGGCTTTAAAAAAAAGCAGGCCTCGTCCATACGTGAGGACCAGGGGTCCAACAATAGGGGAATACAATAAGTGTGAATACACCCTAACTCCCCTCCCCCCAACCCCCCACCCAGATCAATACCGTATAAAGGTCGATATAACGCATACATTGCACTGGCCACTGCACATACAATAGTGTTTGTGTGACTGGATGGAAGGACATTGATACAAGTGAATAATATAATTGCAAGTGCATTCATTGATGAAATTACGGTGTGAAAAATTAAATCAAAGACAATCTTTTGCTGAGTTGAGGAATGTCCACAGCGATAAATGTATCAAATGCATCATATGGATCAGTTTTATTAGAAAATTATAATTATGATGTATTATTTTAGTAGTTTCGGTGTTGAAAATTGCTATTGAATCATAATTGATCTCAATACAATGTATATTTGTGGATTGATATTTTATATATGAAGGGTAAAATATGAAAATGTATATTTTGAAAGTCAGTAAAATGTTATCGGTTCATGACAGAATATACTAAAAATATGTTACGATTTTGATATTCTAGAAAGTAGATTTTCTAATCAAAATCTTCACAAATATTGGAAGCTGTGTTCATGAATCTAATTGAATAATCTAATTTATTCAGAAATTATCATTAAAAGATTTATTTGCTTATAATTTGTTCATAATTTATACCTTGTTGAATTATAGCCTTAAATATAAATAAAGAGAATATCCAATAAGGAACCATAATATGGAATAGTACCAACAAACCCTTCTACATCAAGTACCGGTTGATTACTCATATTTTCCAGCACATTGAGCATTAAAATCACTGCATAATCGGTATACATCTCAGTGCTAACACACTTGCTATATATAGACCTACTTGTGACCTGCGAAATGAGGGCATATCAGACCTGGTTCGATCCCCGCCACCTTCTAACTTCACGGAGGTTTCTCGTGGTTTTCCTCCGTAGAATAGACCAATGCCGGAATGGTCCCTTTAATAAAGGCCACGACCGCTTCCTTCCTACATTTCTTCGATAGTAAAGAAGGCATTGTTTTAATCGTTCTCCATTAATTGGTGACACTTGTTGCTTGGATTTAATTGGTTGGTTTTCTTAATAGCTTTAAAACGATGTGTAAAAAAGTCATTGAATAATTTTTTATATCTAAACGACTGATTGGATTTCAGTAAAAGTTTGCAATAATCTGTATCATCATTATATTGAGATTTGGTGAAAATATGAATTTTTTCGAAAGACATTTTTTGTACGAAAATTCTTCTCTTGCTTTTTTTTGTCATTATATAATTTTTTATATCGATACGACGGATTGGATTTCAGTGAATGTTCGAAATAATGTGTATCATCATTATATTGAAATTTGGTGAAAATTTGAATTTTTTCGAAGGACATTTTTTTCACGAAAATTCTATTCTGGCTTATTCTTATGGGTAATTTGGAAAATGGAAAATTAGTTTTCTCAGAAGTTGTGCAACCGATTGCGTATAAAAACTAATGAGATTCAATCCAGATGATGACACATGGGCATGCCAAGTTTCAATCGAATTGGAATTTTCGTCTGACCTGTAGAGCGCGAAAAAAAAATTGTACATTTTTTTCGGGTCAAGTGAAATTGAGTCTTCGCTTCGCTCATCCAATTATTATTGTTATTTAGCAAATTATGCAATGAAATCAATACGCGTAGGACTACTTGATTTAAAATTACAGTCGATTCTTTTTTCAAATTACAGTTTTAGTTCTATTCTATATTTTAAGACTTCTATTATAGATATAGAATGGAAATATTCAATTTTTGGTAAATTCGATATCGAAACAATAATTGAAGTTGAATTGAAAAAAACAAAATTAATAAAATAATACACTGCTGCTGAGGATTTCGTTTTGAGAGCGAGAAAGTCGATCCTTTTAGAATACAGATGGAATTATGGAAGACACAGACACAGTGAATGTCCCTATGTGGCATTCATTAGACCAGCTGGCATCATTCTGTTTTCGATAATTGCTTTTTTTCGGTTAGATTCAATATTATCGATATCGATTGATATGTTTCAACATTTCGATCACTTATATTCAATATTAAAATTTCAGGTACGCTTGCAATTTTTCTATCGAACGACAACTCTACTCATAATTTCAGCAAAAAGTGAATTTAAACTACAGCACGCATGTGCTTTAGTACAGCATTATTGTGCATTGAAATACCTGTATGTATGCATGTGTTGCAAAAATTAGAATTAAAGTATTTAAAATTCAGTTCTACCAAGAAACCTCAATTTTTGTTATTGCCCCATTACGCTACGTTAGTTATAATTTACAGCAAAATAACCAATGAAACCATAGCATGTATATTTTGGAAAATTGCAGTAATTTTTCAGATCTTATAGGAAACCATCATAATATGGAAGGGTATTATTGCTTTATTCAACAACGTCAGTTATAATTTACAGCACATTGTGCATTAAAATCACTGCATGTATGTGCTGTAAAATTACTGTAGATACTTCAGTCCTACCAGGAACCCATCATATCGAAGAGTAACGCTGCGTTAGTTGACATTTAGACTTTAGAGCATATTGTGCATTAAAATCACAGCATGTATGTGCTGTGAAATTACTGTAGATACTTCAGTCCTACCAGGAACCCATCATATTGAAGAGTAACGCTGCGTTAGTTGACATTTAGACTTTAGAGCATATTGTGCATTAAAATCACAGCATGTATGTGCTGTGAAATTACAATAGATTCATTAGTACTACGGAACAACCTCAATATGAATGGACATTGCTATATTACACTACATTAACTACAATTTACAACACATTGTGCATTAAAATCAATGCTTATGTATGTGCAGTAAAATTTAATGCTGTAAGATTTTCCAATTCTACTAGGAAACAACATGTATGGATATGGGCATTGCTCTATTACACTACTTTAGTTATAGTTTAAAGTACATTTAGCATTGAAATCAATGCATGTACATTATATAAGTATTTCATTTTTATTTTTAATATGTTTTTTTTCACCACTTCTTTTCGAATAAGTAATATTTTTCTTGTCTTGTATTTACATATTTTTAGATTACCAATGATCAACTGAAAATATGCTGATTTCAACTTGATTGTTCTTTTAATCCGACGAGGCTGTTTCTATGCCTAGAGTGACAAAAAAAACTATCCAATTTTATTATGGTTTGTCGATAAAAGTGCTGAAAATTTAAACAGTGTGTGTAGCAATTAAGACCATTGTATCAAAGAATAGACCTATTTATTTGCAGTCCACCATAAAACACAAAAACATCTGTACAAGACATCAGGGAGTGCACACTGTTCTGCCACAGGTGACAGTAAAGCGTTTAATTCAGAAATTATTGGACAAGTAGGCCTATTTGTTGTTTGCTTTGTACAAAATATTTAATTTTGAAAATGAAAATAAATATATACTGCCAAAACCATCACCCAATCTTCAAATTTCTTCCTATTTGAAAATGTATGATTATCAAATTAAAATAATTGGCACACAATCTTTTGCAGGGTTATACATATTGATATTTTCAATAACTTATCTTGTATACATTGGCGTTTCAACATATACTTTTTTTGTTATGCATCATTGGTTGTGTAATAGGTAAACATGAGAATTATTTCTATTTTAACTAGGCCTATATATATACACATTTTTAAATATGTTAATTAAATTATGGTTTTTAGAAACCATAGATTCGTATACTCTCATGGGAATGACCCAGTCGGATTTTTTAATTCCATCACAGCTAACTTGTGTGCCCACCTAATTAAATTAATCAATGTAAGTCGAGCAAAATAATATATTTCTACCACAATCCATACAATTAATTTATACAACCAAGTGAAATTCAATTTGATAATAGTCAAGTTTTCTCTGGAAAGTTGGGAAACTATTCTAGCAGCAACAGCCTCAACGAAGGCATTAGGCCCCTACGGGCTGGCATATATAGATGCATTGCAGTAGAGGGTGAGCTAGTGTGTTGGGGTGGGTGGGGGTGGGTGGTTGGAGGTGGGGGTGGGGGTGGGGGTGATTGACTGCCTAGGGGGTAGGACAGGGCGAGGGTTTAATTGTGTCCTCCCACTCCACCTCTCCCCCTCCCCATCACTCCCAGACTACATGCATACATCCTATGCATTGCCTGCATAATATGCAGTATACCATGAGCGACACGCCGTTATGTCAACCTATTGGAGAATGCAGGAGATGCATGCGAGTAGCAATAAAGGATTGTATGGTTGTATTTTTTATGGTATAGTGGTTATAAATCAAAGATTTTAATTAGGATGAGCGTGGCAAGGAGTAAAGAAGTACTTTCCACGTCACATGTTCAGTGTATTTACATCTTCATGCAGAAGAACATTATTGTTCTAATTATTTTAATCATTTACACAGTTGTACAATATACAGTAAGAATTTTACTGGAAAATAAAAAATCTAAATAAACTAAAAATTACTGTCGACTTTTAAGACCTGTGGCACATGAGTGTAAGACAAATAGAAAACAGACATCATTTCTCAAAGTTTGCCTGTCTTGAGAGAACCCTTGATCTAGATCTATAATTTACAATATGTATGAATAGACATATACACATATTATATATGTATATATAAATATATATATATATATATATATATATATATATATATATATATATATATATATATATATATAATATATTTATGTATATATATATATATATATATATATATATATATATATATATATATTACTGATTTATATAAGTAAAAATATACAAATATATGTCAAATATATAAACATATATATATATTTATATATATAGGAAATAGGAATAGGAATAGGAAAATAAATCGGAATGAAGCCCCAGAATCAACTATAGTCTCTATTATCTATGTGAGCAAAAAACAATCGAAATTTATTATAGTACACTTGAACTATCATTTTTATTGACTTGGTCACGTTTTCATCTTCACTTAAATTTGGTTATATGTAGGCCTATACCTAGGATAACAAAATTGAAACTTCAATTTAGTAAAAAATAAGTGGCGCATATGAAGCTATATAAAAAGTACTGAGAAAAGGAAGTAAATAAAGTGTGTAAAACTGACTACTATTTTCCTGTTAGTTCTATTCTACTATGTCTCTTTACTCTTTGGAAAGAGTAATATGCATTTCTATGCATGTCTTTCTATGTATTCACTCATTTTATTAGGCATATTGCTATTGCTATTTTCCAATATTCTCCAATAAAGGTGTCTCCAAAATAAAAAGCTATGAACTAGATAACATATTGATAACATTATTTACCAGACAATTTTGCCTTACTGTTCTGTATGCAATTGTTTTTTCTAGGATTTGTGCAACTTTTGCTCTCGAGAGAGAGAATTATTTCCAAAATCAACTTTACGAAATGAATTTAAAAATTATATTTTTGATTTATAAGTATCTTTATCATCAGACTCTGCCATCTCAATCAGTGGCTGCCATGAACGACGCAGAATAATAAACAATTGATAAATTAAAAGTAAGAACGGTAATATAAATCAAGAAAATGAAAATGAAAGTTAACTAATTAGCCCATGAAATAACAAATAAAAACCTAGAGCTATAAGCCTAAGGAAGTGAAAAAAAATAAATGTTTTAAGACCTATAATAAACCATGTAGAGGTGTAAATAAAAATGTGAAAAAATTATATATAAAAAAGGAGGGGGGGGGGACGAAAATGAATTAATTGAATATACTTTGATGGCTGCCAACAATCGTAAATTGAATTACAGTATAGGCCTACAAACGTTGTCATCATGTTTACCCATTCCATCAAGAGTTTACAATTTCCAACCCCTATCCGATGTTATCCACTTGTCTTCTTTCATTACTACGTCTTGCTGGTTATTCGGGAAATCTAATTCCTTCTAACAAATCTACATTGTTTTTGCTTCCAAATCAAATCGATAATTCCAATTCATCGATCACGATCTCGATCACGAATACCCTCGACAATGACGTCCTGTGTACGAGAGAAAGGAACGTAGGGTTGCAATCATTCCACCAAACTCTGGAACGAGAACTCTTCAGAATGTGCATGGAAAATTAATATGACACAGTAATTATATTGAAAAATATTGTTGTACAAATAAATGGGAAACTAAAACCAGCGTAGACAATAATTATTAAAGGACATCACAACACTGAAACTGGATTTTAATGAATAATGACGATATTTATTTCACTAATTTTAGAGAAAACTAGACATTTCAGAAGTTATAATCAATGTTTTTGTCCTCAAGAGATAATGAGTCATGACATAGGCAATACAGATTTTGTAAAGAAACATACAACAGAATCGATGTAGTTACTTCACGACTCGGTAAAAAGGCCAGTTCCAAATTCTGGGATTGAGATACTTATGAATTATAGTTTTCTCTAAAATTAGGGCAGTAAAAATCGTCAGTATTCGTAAAAGTCTAGTCTTAGGGCTGTGATAGCTATTAAAAGGTCAAACAAAACGTATATATATATATATATATATATATATATATATATATATATATATATATATATATATATATATATATATATATATATATATATATATATATATGTATCATTAGGGCTTTCGGTTATCAACAAGAGATAGTTGATGTACATACATTTTCTGAATGTTTCTACGTTTTTTAAATTAACATGAAAATCTAGATGTACAATCATTGTTTCCCAATTAATGCTAAGGATGAGTTAGTTAGTCCGTTCAGAAGTGTCATATGCACCTCTTCGTTGGTTCAAGACTTCAGGGACTTCAATTTCAGCATCTATTTTTCTTTCATGTCTGACTTTTTAGTAGGCCTACATATCTATACAGTTATACAGCACATCTAATAATTTCATTGGAATTTTATTGTTATAATTGGTTTACAACAAAAATGTGCCAAGAATGCCTGCAGCCTGGATGGGAGTATATAAACCAGCCCCAATCAATTCCCTTGTTCTTACGATTTTATACGTAAATTAATAATTGGCCGTGGTTTTCTCTTCTCTCGAGATGTATACCCGAAGGGGTATCATAAAAACCAAAAATATATTATTTTACAAGTATCCCATTATACTTGAAATGTTTTTTTCTCTTGAATTAGCTTTGTTTTTAGCTACACGGCTGGTCTTTGGTCAGACCAGTAGATTTGTAAACGCCTCTTGGCGTGATCCTGGATGACTGACTTTCCCATCGTACATGCATGCGCTACTTTCCCCACCCCTCTCCTCCTGACACATGATTGGCAGGTAAGGGTTGCTAGCTTGAAGGAATACATTCAGGATTCACTGAACGCCCACTGAATGCCTATGACGTAAAAAGGTAAAAATGTCGAGAGATTGTTCTGTGAAATCAAACTGTACGAAATCGAATAACATTCTCGAAATTCTTCACTTATAATTTCTTAAAACAAGTTGATATAATCATACATCTGCTTACCATTTTGTTTTAGCTTAATTTTGTTATGTATTCTATCAAATTCGTGTAGGCCTACATATTATTCGAATGTTCTCTGTAAATTACTATACTACATAATCCACTCTTTGAAATGCAATCTTCATTTTTTTAAACACTGTTGATGATATATATATATATATATATATATATATATATATATATATATATATATATATATATATATATATATACAAATATAGGTGACAAATACGGTGTAACATATACACATGTTATCATTTCTCCCATGGGCTTTATTCAAAATATATGACACGGTGGTGAATAACAGCTAGTATGGATATCATAAAAGCAAGACTATATTAACATTTATGTGTTGATGATTTTTTATAATAAAACTGGTTATCTCCATCAGTCTATACCTATATCGCACTGTTGAAATATGATACTCCATGTATCAGAAATATTGGATAATATAATCATTTCAGTTGAAAAGGAGTAGAGAAGTATTAAAAAGAAAAATTAAATTGTGGTTTTTGCATTTTATTATTGATTTTTCAATACCGATCTCCTAAATCCTAGCCTTATCCTAATTATGGGATCATAAACTGGAGAAGGCATTGACACTGACTAAAGAGATAGTCAAGACATCCCATGTAAATTACTTTACTTGATTCAGAACCCTTTCAGTATTGCCTGAAGTTACGTCATTCAACGCTACTCATTCCTAGATCGCTGCTAGCAGTCAAGTTGAAGACTTGGCAGACAACCCAGGCAAGAATCCATCTTAACATCGACTGAAGCACAATTGCCGAAACGATTTTCAGCACTCTTGCGGTGATTGACGGTACTATAAGGTAAGGGGTCTGGGGAGGGTAGAGTTGAAGGAGTAGGGATAAGAGTGGCGATGAATCCCAATTTAACGTTGGGTGAACTATCTTTGTATATCTTTAGTATGGTATTGATCTTATCTATATGTGTTACATGACTGGAATGATTTTATCAAATTGATCGTATAATTAACTATACTGCATGAAGTAAACAAAATTTCCATAAATTACACAATCATGCAAAAATTCTGTACTGATAAGGGCTTTTAGAGTTAGGTTAACTTTAC
The DNA here is from genome assembly GCA_907164805.1 of Brachyptera putata. NCBI lineage: Eukaryota > Metazoa > Arthropoda > Insecta > Plecoptera > Taeniopterygidae > Brachyptera > Brachyptera putata. Next base: position 37,881,581 of record OU015462.1, read on the forward strand.
CCCCGAATCGCCGCCTTCGTGTTGATTAGAATGGAAGCATTTATTATAATTAAAGGCAATCGTTTCAATATTCAAGGATGACACAGAATCTCGTCACAACCGCGCCCGATGTTTTTTCAACTTACTTTAACAGTAAAATCTTCGATTTTCAGGCTGAGAAAAAAAGTTTTCACTCATTAGCAATAACATGAGAAGTTGTAGTATTGTTATTCTACTTGAAGAGCCCATGGGAATCGATTTAGCAGAATATCAGTTTGTTGGTGATAAACTTTTGAATGGTGGGAGATATCGAGATTCTAATGAAGAGGAAACATAGATATTTTCAATATAGGTATCTAAGATGCTGAAAGCAATATGTACCTCAGTCACATCGCCTAACTGTCACGCGTATACGGCTACAAAAAAAATTAGTCGTAGTCGTTTAGTCGTATTGGCCATATGAGATATATTATTACTTACACCATCTTGAGAGTATTGAAAATACCCATGTTTCCTATTTATTAGAATTTTGATATCTCACACCGTTCAAAAATTATCACCAAAAAACTGATATTCCGCTAATATTGTGGATGTAAGTAAATCTTCGAACAATATTCCATTGAATGTCTGTGCTACTATTTCAGTATAAATATTAATTTTTCACGACCTTCCAATTATTTACATCATTATTACATCATTGTTACACTGATTGTTGTTTGCAGTTTATAGTGTATTGTTATTGATGAGTTTCCACATAGCCGACAATGAAGCATTGTTGATAGCACTTTTTGATGTCAAGCCATTAATCGAAACCTTGATCCGTGTAAGTCACAGGCTTTAGCCTACATTTCGTTTGTACTAGGCCTATTATTGTTTGCATTATTATAAAATAATCGCTCGGAAGTTCACTGTAACTTATTCTGTACATATTGTTGACACTGTCCAGTGTTTTGTATTTTATGTATCAATTTTTTTTTAACCATGCACCTAGTATTAGTATTAGATCCTATTATTTTTTCTGTTTTGATTGATTTAAAGAAAAAATCGTTAGATGACCCTCCATAAACCTACGCTGCAACTGCAACCAGTCATCTGTTTTGCGACTATAATTATAATTATCCACAGTAATACCTTTAAATAAAAGTTGGTGTCAAAGTTCATTGTTTTTTATTCAAAATAATTAAAATGGGGTGGTAAGATCGCTTTTGGGTTAATCCGTCCAAACGATCCTACTTTCATCCACATGACCTTGATTGGAGGACAAAGATTTTTTATCAAGTTTCGATATTGATAAAAACAAAGAATATTTGCTATATCGATGATATATCTTATCTTAAAATGTAGAAATATCAAAGAATATCATCAACATGTAAATTAATTTTCTGATTTCTGTTGTTTTCATAAGACGTAATAGGTTATTCACGTAATATCGGCTTATAAAGAACTACAAGTTCTCTGTTCTATGGTAATATCATTATGACATTATCAACCCACATTTTCATTTACTTTTCAACTATAAATAACTTTGCACCCCTGTTTCCTAACACGCAAATCTAAAGCTTCCCCAGTAATTTTATGTACAATGGTCGTATATAGGCCTACCTATTGAAATGTCCTCTGCACAGCTCTAATTATAAATTAATTACAATATTAATTGTGACATATTTTTAGTTTCTGTGCCGTTGTAATGTACAATAGTCGTACTGCACTTGAACAATTGAAACACAATCACAATCTGTCTAAATTTATCTAGATCTGCCTAAATGTTAAGTTATTTGCGGAAACAATTGGAAAACTACAAAACTGTATAATGAATAATTTTATTTATCTCTTATAAAGTAAATTTACATTTTCAAATACAATAACAGAGCTAACAAATATTGGTGCAATAACAAATGCTTCCAGTTTTTATGATCAAATTCCAGTGTCTTTTGAAACATCACTATTTCCAAAATTAGTAGAATGATTTGCATATACACACAATTAAAATTAAAAAAAAAATGAACTCCAAAAAAGGACGTATTTGCTGAAATTATGTTTACAGAATATCATTTCAAATGTTTAATTCGAATCCTAAAACATAAACTATACGCTACGAAGTAGAATTATGTAGGTGGACAGAGAGGGTCAGGGTTTTTAAAAAACGTATCATCATCCATACATGTTGTGGTATTCTCAAAGAATAGAAGACATTATTGTTTAATGCGTATCTCCTTTCTACCTGTACAATTGCGTTATACGGAGTTGGATCCAATCATTAATTTTTTCTTAGAAATACCTATCGAAAAAAAGCAAATCGGTTTCGAATGATTTGGTTCGAAAGTTGAACGGAACGGTCATAGATGTGATTATCAAATTGCATTTTACGTATAGGAAAGATCTCTCTACTATTGCAGCTGCTTTGCATAATACATGAAGTAAGAAATTATTATAGCTTGGTGTATATCATTATATTGTAATTATTAGTATAATTATAATTTATAACTCTTTTGTTTAATAGAAAAGCAAATATTTGAATTTAATTGAGCGTAAGCGAAGATTTTCATGCAATTCTTACGGAGCTTTGTCTGTCTGTTTTTGTTTTGTTTGTTTGTGGATGGGCACTGCACAGGTTGCAGGATTTGACCGATCGACATGAAACTTTTTCTGTATACGAAAACTAATCCAACTTAGAACTGTAAAGTTTTGGGGTCAAATCGGAATTGGACCATTTTTGTGAAACATCATATCAAAGTTTCTAAAAACCCCATAAGATTGGGCTGAGCGGAAAAAAATTGAAAAATAAAATCTCACCAATATAATTCAAATTTTTCCCAAATGTAAACACGGAAGTGATTCGGACCACCCGTTTCGAATAAAATAATGTAATACATGTTCTTTATTCATTGAATAGATAGAAATAATAGCAGTAAAATGTTGCAGTGATAGATTCACGGCACCTTAGACTTATTCGTATCGAATGAAATATATTTTATATAAGGTGTGTAGGGTTTTCGATTATACTTTATATAGACATCTCGCTCATCTTACAACGCAATGAACGCATATTCTGCGTTTGCCTATAGTTCGACACAACACATAATTATATAATCATATAGATAAAGCATCATCACGTCTTTACGTGAAACAAGTATGATCACAAATACACGGTCTTCTTTATCAATGACTGTTTTTGTGACAACAATGTGTCAAACTTTGTTGACCAAACTCTGTTTCAGTTGCAAGCATTGCATTGTTGAAACAATGAAAACAACACAGCTTTAAAGAGACATGTAGCATTGTCTACGTTAAAAATATGCATAAAAGATTAGAGCCTATTGCGTTTAATTCTCCTGAGTTTTCCAAGGAAATGAGATGAAAATGTATTTATTCACATTATATATATATATAATTATTTATTTTTTATGTTATACTAAATTCACCATCAATATATTTATAAAAATAAACTAGTAGACTTTAACTACATCATCATCATTATTGTTTCAGAAAGACCATATAAACACATAAAATTAATTATTATGATGTTGAATGTATCTTCTTCACAATATAGAATAGATTTAACTTCAACAAAAAAGTCTCCCCGGCGGGGAATCGAACCCCGGTCTCCCGCGTGACAGGCGGGGATACTGACCACTATACTACCGAGGACCATAATAATTCGGCTCTATATTTTTAGTTTGGCGGTACAAGTTGAATTAATCGTGATACGCATTGAATAAAAATTTTTAATTTTTATATAGTTGAATTAATTTATATTGTTTTTAAGAACAATTATCCACATTAATAAATATTACTGAAATGAAAATAGTTGTTGAGCATTTATAAAAATAAGAAAATATTGTATTGACATAGGAAATTTCAGTTTCATCGTTTTTCTTATGTGGGTAATGTTTCATCGCATCTGACGTTGATAATAAATAGATATAATGATTATTTCGAGACTCATCATCGCTCTTCCAATACCATAAGATATGAGTTCCATTTATATATATATATATATATATATATATATATATATATATATATATATATATATATATATATATATATATATATATATATATATATATATATATATATATATATATATATATATATATATATATATATATGGTAACGATGTTTTTGCGGTAATTTGCCCTCTTGAGAAATTACCGCAAAAACATCGTTACCATCCACCAGCGGCCCTGAAAATCTTCGTTCACATATATATATATATATATATATAAATATATATATATATATATATAAATGCATCGCCATGACTACACACGATAAGTACATATTATTGCACTTTCGACTCGAGTCCACTACTGTATTCTGATTGTTAATCGGATATTTTGTAATAGAAAGTAAGAGTGCATTTTATAGTAGGCCTACGTGTTTTATGATCTCATATGACTGTATACTAATAACATACGTTCAGTAGTCACTGTCCGTCAGTCATAGTATGCACAAGTATACACTGAACTGAAGCCCGTTGCAATGCACTCGTGGCATGCTCGCGTGCGTTTCGGCGCTGCTTATGCACGCTGTTGTGTATTGCCGTTGCTATGGGTTACGACGACGACGCTTTGATAACCGACGTTGCCGGTGCGATTGTTTGCCCCACATGTATAAACGGGTCGCCGAAGCACTGTTCCTAATGGAAGTGTACGGTTTTTTTTAGATGAGCGTTAGCGAAGATTTCCACTCAACTCTTACGGAGCTTTGTCTGTGTTTTTTGTTTGTTTGTTTGTTTGTTTGTCAGCACTGCACAGGTCGCAGGGTTTGACCGATCGACATGAAACTTTTTTGTTACACGCAAACTTATCCAATATATAGTTTTTGGGTCAAATCGGTTGGACCATTTTTGAGAAACATCATCTAGAAGTTTCTAAAAACCCCATAAGATTAGGCTGGGCAGAAAAAATTGAAAAATAAAATCTCTCCAATATAATTCCAACTCTCCTCAAATGTAAACACGGAAATTATACACATAATTAAAAATGTGTATGCTATTCGACCAGCCGTTTCAAAGAAAATAATGGAATGGAATGGATGGAAATAATAGCAGACAAATGTTGCATTGTTAATTCACGGCTCTCTAGATTCTCTGGTATCGAATGAAGTTCATTCTATATGATCAAGGTATGTAGAGTTTTAGATTTTACTTTTTAGATATCTCGCTTATCACAGAACGCACATTCTGCGTTTGCCTAGTACTCGTATAACTAGTTCTAGCACTGTAGTTCTATAGGTTAGTTTGAATTAAATCATCAGGTTAGGTTTCTTACTATCTTTGGTTTGGTTAGGGTGTTAGGTTAGTTCGGTTAATTTAGATTGCGTGCGACAACACTAATAACAGCTAGTGCTCGCCTTACTTACAACATGCCCATAATAATCATTCTACATAATCTAAACAGTAGTAGGTATCTCTACATTTGAAATCATTCGCTTTTGCTTTTCGTATTATTGTTTATAGTTAAAAAAATACAAAAGGATGAAAAATACACTACCTCTTTTGATTTCACCATAGAAATGTAAGTGTAAATAGTTATTTCAGTTTCTTCTAGCAAGATGATCCAAATCTTATGGAGGTTTGTCTGTCCATTTTTTTTTTTTTTTTGTAAGCACTGCACAGGTCACAGGGTTTGACCCTCCTAGGGTTTGACCGATCGACATGAAACTTTTTTCTGTATACGCAAACTAATCCAACTTAGAACTGTATAGTTTTTGGGTCGAATCGGTTGAACCATTTTTGAGAAGCATCATCTCAAAGTTTCTAAAAAAACTCATAAGATTAGGCTGGGACCAGCCGTTTTGAAGAAAATAATGTGAGACATGTTTTTTATTCATCGAATAGATATAAATAATAGCATAAAAATGGTGCAGTGATAGAGTCACGCCTCCATAGATTCGATAGTAAGCCAATGAGACATATTTCTTATGATCAAGGTGTGTAGAGTTTTCGATCATACTCATATAGACATCTCGCTCATCTTACAATGCATATTCTGCGTTTTCCTAGTCCTTGTGAGCAGTGGTCAATTTGTGCCGGAACACACCGGAAAAGCGTTCCATTTCCTATTTTGAAACCGGTACGCACATTCCGGTTTCAAAATGATACAACATCAATGATAGGTTGGATTTTTATTTATTCACCAATACTCTCTCCATGCAATATAGGTCTAAGTTTTACAGGTGAAAAAAATATTTTCTTATTCTGATAATGTGTTTCATTATTATTTGTTATACATAATCATCGTTCAATGAAGATGAAAATAATTTCGAATACATAATTTTTTAATGGTATTATTGTAGTCGTGGTAGTTTGTGGCCCCCCCCCCCCCCCCCTCCCCGGGAGTATTATTTACAAATAAAGCCCTGCTTGTGAACATAGGCCAGAGATAAGTTGATAGGAGCTGGTGAAACACAATATCATTAAAGATCACAAGATGTGATAAGAAAGTGATAAGATGTGTCCCTCAAGTTCACAGATCATTTGATGGACGCGTGATAGTGACTAATATCGAGTGATATAATGTTCTCCGCCCTCTTATGTAGAATCCGCTATGAATGGTAAGTATGCTATATATCTACAGTTTTTGAATCTATACAATTAAACCCCGACTGTTCAAGAACCTTATGAAAATCCTTTAGTGAACCTTGCCTGTATCTTATACTCTTTGTTTACTGTTTACACTGTTTGTACCTTAAAATACATGGCACTAGATTTCTCCTTAATTGTATTTCATCTATTTATTTTTAATGTTGCTAAAAACCCTACCAAGAGCTATAGGTTATATGGGAGTACGAATAATGATGAAACGTGATGACTAAAAGGCATAAAGAAATGATGAAGTGATGACAAGTGAAAGGACGTTTATAAAAACTCATGCCTTATTCGAACCCACGACCGACCTAACTCCAGTTCCTAGCGCAGTGCGTCAGTTGACTACGCCACGGGGGCGGCTTATCTTAATCTATCTTAATTTTGTCTTAATTTTTCATGGTCTTTGTCTACACTGCCATTGTTTCAACAACGGATGAAGTAGAAGCCTGAGAATTAAATAAGAATAATCCCATATCGTTACTAAAACCAAATATCCTATCCCATAACCCATTGCCAGAAATCTTTATATAATATTTAATTGTTGAAAACTTACAAAAAAACTACGCATTCATCTATAAGCAGGACGAGTTTCTCAGTCAGCAAACTCAACTTACACAAAAATCAGAAATAAAAATAAAAACGAATGAAAGTTCAAGAATCAACAACATGCATATGCGTCCCATTGGGATCCATTTGATCAATCTTTATGGTGATAATCTATCACGCTTTTTTCATTGCATAATAACTTTTCCTTTTATATACGCATACGACTGATATTACAGTCGGCAATTAACTTGATTGTCTTGTATCACTGTGGTCCGTCAAGAACATAGCACGACTAACCTATTGCAATAGCTAGATGGGTTTAGTTTATTGAACCTAGTTGAAGGCGTTAAAGGGGTAGCGTTGATTGAACCTTTTTGGACCTGTAAATTGTACAAATAAAGGTTAGCATAGATTTTAATACTTCAATTTTACAATGTAATTTCAGTTGTATAATAATTATAGTAAAACACAGCTAGAGTTCTTACGATTTGTGTATAACATAATTGTATGTATATTGTAACAATTATATAAAACAAATATTCACGGTTTACAGGCAGACCTACATGAAAATAATTATATTTCAATGTATTTTATATATATATATATATATATATATATGTGTGTGTGTGTGTGTGTGTTTGTGCGACATCTCCCGACTCCCGTCCCTTACAGTACAACGTCCACCCTCACCCCTAACCCCCACCCGAAACGCCTACACAACAACCACACGTGGTACTCTAAAAGATGCACAACAATGTAAGGGGTATGTAAAAAAGCATCTTTCTCGACGTTGATTTCGAAAGAAGTTCTATTTGGCAACGCTGTCGTTCCAGTTTCCGTGCTTATGTTTTTTTGCTCTGTTATACGATATAATCATGCCGACAGAATCACGAGGGGGGTTTTCTTTACCACGATGCCATTGCCTTGCTTATATATCAAGACACACAACACAAAAACTGCCATGATGAGGACAAAAAAAGGAAAAAAAAAGAAAAATAGAAAACAATTATAATGTTCTGGGCTTTTTGCTTAGATTAAAAACAGGTATAATGAAATACCAAAAGATGTACTTGCAACTCAATATCAATATAGCAACTTTTTGAAAACTTCGCTATTTGATGCATGCTCACACAACATAATGACGAACTTGAGTTTGAAAATATCATTGAGTCGTATATACAGAAAAGGGAGAGAAAAACGGTATATAGAAACAATATTATAATGTATGGTTACTGCCCAGATTTTGGGTTGAGATAATGATTATTGTTTGCTTGAAGACCTCACCAACAGCTAGGTTATACGGGGTCCGAATAAGCAGATAATAATGAAACCACGAAGTGATGATGTGAAAGGACGTTTACAATACCCTTGCCTTATGAGGGACTCGAACCCACGCCAGACGAACCCACGCCCGACAGTGTTCTGAGTTTCATGTGGTGTCGTTTTCTTTCAAGTTCAGTGTTTTAGTTGTTTTAATGAAACTAAAATGCAACTGCTATTTTCAAGTTGAGAACTTGAAATATTTTCCTATAGTGATGTGTGTGTTTGTGGCGGCGGGGGGGGGGGGGGGGGGGGGTAGTATTTTATTGTCCGAACTAATAGTTATTATTAGCGCATTTGCCTCAGAGTTTATTCTAAAACTAATGATAGATTAAGCAATACATTAAAGTAAGGCTATGGATACATTATTCAAAAGTGTTTTTTTTTGTTTTATATCATAAAGTGTACGTGTTCGATATGACTTGAATAAATGTAAAAATGGAAAATATTTGTTTGCAACGAATGTAGGCCCTAATAGATTTTGTTGCAGTATCATAGATCAGCTTTATTGTTTCTATAGCGTTGCTATCAGTATATATTCTAGTTGTGGATAGTGCATATATCTTAAATTTTCCTACACTTTCTTCCCGATAGCTTTGATTTTTATAACGTGGATATAGCAAATCTACAATGTTCCAATCATTGTTGACAACAATAACTAACTGAAAATATAAATGTTGTCAACAATGGAAACAGAATTAGTTAAACCGGCACATGTAGCGTAGTGGTTAGCACGCTCGCTTCATGTGATCCGGCAGGCGAGGGGAATTCCGAACCCAGTTCGATCCCCGCCGCCGACCGTCTTTACAGAGGTATTTCATGGTTTCCCTCTGTAGTCCAGGCTAATGCTGTGACGGTTCCCACAATAAGTCGGCCATGACCGCTTCCTTCCCACTATCCTCCCGATTACCCAAGAACCTTCATCTCATCATCCCATCATCTCATTAATCATCCATCCGACGCCATTAGATCTCCGCTATCATAACAGTGCGTCGTTAAACCCAATAAAAAAAAAAAGAATTAGTTAATGTGTCAATCATTATTGATTCGTATAGTTCGACCAACACCATAGTAAACATTTATTAACAATGAAACAATACTGTTCAACGTAATTCATAATTATTATGAATTTATGTGGCTGTTGTCTTTATTACTTCAAAGATCTTTCCACATTTTACAATGAAGCATAGTAAATATTATCAACATATTGTAAACAAAAATAGTTCAAAAGGTAAGAATATAATAATTTGGTTTCAAATAATATACAATATAGACATCTTGAGATCCAATTATATTCATTACTCATTCTAAATAATATCTTTGATAATAAAGAAGGCTTTGTTTTAATAGTTCTTCAATAATTGGTGACACTTGTTGCTTGGATTTAATTGGTTTTCTAGCTTTGAATGATGTATAAAAATGTCATTAAATCATTTTTTATATCTAAACGACTGATTGGATTCCAGTGAAAGTTTGGAATCATGTGTATCATTATTATATTGAAATTCGGTGAAAATTTTAATTTTTTTGAAGGACATTTTTTGTACGAAAATTTTTCTCCGGCTTATTCTTATGGGTAATTTGGAAAATGGAAAATTAGTTTTCTCAGAAGTGGTGCAATCGATTGCGCATAAAAATCAATGAGATTCAATCCAGATGATGACACTTGGGCTTGCCAAGTTTCAATTGAATTTGAATTTTCGTTTGACCTGTAGAGCGCGAACAAAAAAAAAAAAAAACAAAAAAAAAAAAAAAAAAACATTAAATAAATGACTTATTGTTATAGGAATAGCATATTGTTGTGATAGTCTATAATTACTATTATGAAATGATTTGGTTACACAAAATAAAAATACTATAACTTACATTTTGTATATTGATACGCTGAATATTATTGATCATAATAGGTCTCTTTTGAACTATTCAAGAATGTGTGTCATGAGCAATGTTGTAATTGGTTTTATACAATAATTAACTGGAATCGCCTGCATTATGGTATGTGTGTCCATGTGTTGAAATGACGTCATATATGATTATGTTGACAATTGATACGTTTTGTCTCATCCAATTCAACTACTACCAACTCTCGCATCATCTTCAACAACAACAACAACATAGTTGAAGATTACTTAACATGTTTCAAGCATTGTGGTGATGTCACGCATATATTAATAAAAACAACCCTCATTGCTTAGAGGCATGCAATTGATTACTTGAGTCCAGCTTTAAATTGTCATGATTGATCATCATTCATCATACAACAAATACGAGAGAAATTTTACTTGTTGTTTATACAGTTTGAATGTGACAACATAATTGAATATCAAAACAGTATTTTCAACGAGAAGACGATAATAACAAGATTTATGCTCGACAATAATAACCGTAGTATATTAGAAGTATTTTTTAATAACGGCCGTAGACAATAAAAAAAAAGGTAAATAAAACTGGCTACAATGATTTTTCGAATTCTTATTGATGTCTAGGTGAGTTCTGAAGTTTCGATGTCCAAGCGTATCTTTCATGACATGATTATAACGTCCAACACATAACAACAGCATGACACACATGACTTTCTGGTGAAAGGTACAGCACGTGATGTTGATATAATGGATATTATTATCACTGAAAAATACCGCCTCGTCGGGGAATCGAAGCCCGGACCTTATGCTTGATTCACATAATTATGCTCTTACCAGCTGAGCTAACGAATGGGGTAGTGTAATGGTACTGGAGGTTGAGGAGATCGTTCTACTAATTTATGAACTCAGTTACCATGTGATGCATTCACGACCAAAAAATATACTGTTCTCTGGATTATATATGTATATGTATATAAATATATATATATATATATATATATATATATATATATATATATATATATATATATATATATATATATATATATATGTGTGTGTGTGTGTGTGTGTGTGTGTACACAGAGCACACATACACACACGTATTTATAAATAAGCGTTCAAGATCATTGGGTATGACAACAACATGCAATAAACTCAAGATACAATAAAACCCAAAGCCTAATTCATACTTGCTTACAGTGATCAAAAGTGAAACAAAGTTGTCGTTAACAATAAAAAGGAAACAAAGTCAGTTAATTCTCATGGCATCACGATCATCACTCGTGACGTGTGTAAAAGTCGTCAACACTTGGAATGATACAGTTGAAATCAGTTTGTAATCAGCACCGTAAACCTTCCACGCCAATCACACCCGTTCTCAACAATCCTAATTGGTATTTAAATACAAATCCGAGACAATTTGTAGCGTAACTCTGTTACTTCACTTCCGCTATGAGTTTTATTCCAGCTGATGTAACTCGTTGTTGTTCTTATCTTGACTGATATCATTCATTGTTGCCTCCGATTTCTCTCCTATCAAGGTACGATCAAGCTTCAACTAATTTTATATACTGTTTATAATAGAATCTCGCGAATTTATATTATCAGGAATATAAAAATTCGACAAAAATATAGGAGCATACATAAACTTGAGATACGGTTTAAATTGAATTATAAAGTATTCCCCGAAAAGTCGATAAACTATCGAATAACTATTGTATCGACTATGCCCGTGAGAGAAAATGGAAAATGTATCTTTTGTATGTTAACATTAAAATCAAATTTTATTACTAATATGATCATGATTTCCATTCTAAATTTATTAATGAATTTATTTTTATCGTCTTCAGTGTGTATACTATACGTAAGTTATGCATGGTATACCTCAAAATGCATTGAGGGTTGCTTTGGTCCGCCGGCCTCGAAACACGGCGAACCAACGCAACCCTCAATGCATCTTGGAATCTGTATCCACGAAAGAAAATCTTTCCGAGCGACCGTCCCCAATATCCCACACTTTTAACAGTAATGTAACAAACGTTGATAAGTTGATTAGTTAAAGTAGATCATTGTTGTTATTTCATTACAGTGATTACTGATTTGTATCCAAAAACTATAAATAAATATAATTTCAAGTGTTAACAATAGTGACCAGTTATGTGATTTTACAATTGATATAATGAAATAAGGGAAGGCACATTTTAAGTGAGCTTGAGTTATTTGGTTGTATCACTATCGCTGACGGTCATTGATATATCAATCCTTTAAATTATCCTAATTCAGTTATTGTGTTTTGTGGCTGACCATGCTTTCGCACAATTATCTCATAACACTATACTTATAAAAAAAACAATTCTGATGTAATGTAGTCTGATGTAAAGTAGCTATAAAAAGACAATAAAAGTAAATCTCATTGTAAATCTCGTAAACGATGTGTTTGTTCTGAATATAACTTTCAACCAATAGGTATAAGCGCTGACTAAAGATCTTTAGTTCATGGTATAAAGTCAATAACTATAAGAAGTTTGTCAATAATATATTAAAACACAAAGCTGAGTTGATTGGATACACACCATGCACCCATTCAAGTGTAAGATTATCGTGATTTCTGACATTTTCCCACCAATCGAGATTTCTAATTGTTATATATTTCTAAAGTGCATATAATGATCAGACAAATGTCAGGCAATACAGCGAACTTATTGTGTCGTATCATAGTAGAGTTTGTGACGTATATCATCACAAGTATGGAAATATCAAATTATAAATCGATTTTATCAGAGCCAGTTGTACCAAGTCGTAATTAAATATTTTTGATAGTTATTCACTAGCCAACTGTTTAAATAAAACATGGGTATAACCAAACGTGACACCAAGTTAATTCAGTATTTTTTACAATAGTCGGATGAGAAATAACGAAGAGACGCATTATTGGCATGCCTTTGATTGAATATTAGTATGTACAAAAATGGGTACATAATAGTACAGTAGATAAGGCAAAGCATTCGGGGTTTTGTGATAGAAACGTATAAATTTCACCAAATGCTCAGAAAAATTAGCCCAACAAAATAGGCTACGGAGGACGGCGGATTTCTCAACCGTTTGGGGGTGGCGAGGGTGGCAATTTAGGGGTGAGCATTTATGAAATAATTTTTATCTTCAAAGATGTTTGTGATAAACATATACTTTCTCGTGAACTATACTATGAATGAATCATAAAAGAATAATTTTCAGTCGAAATCAAATTAGAGGACGGATAAATAACGAATTCATTGACCTTTGACCTTTTGTTTGATATAATTTCAATACGAAATGAAACTGCCCGTGTGACCATTCGTTTGAAAGCTGAAATCGGCCTGAATCAGAAAACAATAATTTAAATAATAATTTAATTGACGATTTGTATGTAAATACAATATCAATTGTGTGGGCAATATACATGAACTATTCGGGGTTTTGAGATAGAAACGTGAAAATCTCACCACATGCCCGGAAAATTTTTCTCTACAAAATGAGCTACAGAGGACGGCGTATTTCATAACCGTTGGGGGGTTGGCCGGGGTGGAAATTCGGGGGTGGGTCGTTGGAAATTGATTTTTACTGTCAAAGTGGTGGATGAAAGTTCATAATGTTCGACCCGAATTATGCTATTAATGTAATGTAGAAAAATAATTTTTGATCCAAAAAACCTCTGGAACGTGAGTTGACCAATTGATTAACCTTTGACCTTGCATACGTAATGATTTTAAAACAACAGCAATATGCCCGAGTGACCATTCGTTGGAAAGCTTACATTGCCCTGAATCATAAAATATCAACATTATCAAGCTATGTTGCCTTTGACCTGTAATTATTCATTTTATGTATCATTTTATTGAATATACATACTGATTATGTGTAATGCCAACTTGAGAGCTAGTTCATAGGAGAAAATGTACAACAATAACCAATTATTCAGTGTTATGTCTATGTTTATCACATATATGTCTGAAGACGGGTGTATATAGTGATAACACCTGAACTGCAGTTCATTTCGGGTTGAGTTGTCACCAAAGTATCATTAAAAAATCGATTTGTTATTACGTTACGATGACAAGTTTTATTGCCACAGGCAATTGTCTTCAAGCTATATATATATATATGTATATATATATATATATATATATATATATATATATATATATATATATATATATATATATATATATATATATATATATATACTTCCTCAATGGTATAACACATTACTATGCACACACTCGTTACAAATTATTTGATGCAGGGAAGATAAAAAATGTGTTCACAATAAATAAATATAATCTCAGAAGATATTAATAATATTGAAAATCTTCACACCTTCAACAGTCGCATTCTGCTCCACATTTACACGATAACCAACATTTCTGACCACTGATCATGCAGATGCAGCTATCCGTGGAGCAGTCATCTGTGCATTTGCAAACAACAAATTCATCACAGGAAAAGATCGCCTCACGCCCTGTAGTCAACACTGGTCGCCACATTCCTCCATCTCCTTTCTTCCATCCCCATTGTGATGGATTTGGATACATCGCAAAGGCTTCTAACGAGTTTCCCCAGTAATGTCCAGCTTGGAGAGCTGCTCTTAAGGTGTGCTGTCGAAGAGCGTTTTCTGTCGGTGGAAGACTTTCCATTGGTTCATCCATTGACGTGAACAATTCCATCCTAGATTCGTCTACAGACGATAATTCACTCGTTCTGTGGTATAAAAGAATAACAAATCTTTCTATTTGGGTGAAAGTAACGTCTATATCTGAGCTCGGAGTGTTCGAGAGCTGTGCAAAAGCATCCGTCACTTCTGAGAAATTCATCCACGTTCGCCAGGCCGATTGTTTTCCCTTACCCGAGAAACGAGACGTGGCATCACACCCGGTAAACGCGTGGAAGAAAGGAAGAGCTCGCGATCTGTTTGGTCCTAGTGTTGCTGCAATATCAGTTTCTGGAATCATACGGTGGTTTTCCCAACACCGAACTCCACTAAAATCTCTCTGCCGGGGAAATCTGGAGAAAAAGCTACACAAAGCATCACAACATCTGAGTCCACTGTTCTTATAACGACAGATTGCTCAGTATGTTTCATGTGTAGCAACATTCTTGTATCGGCCTCTTCGTGTTTGCAAGGTGTCAAAGTCATCAGATCATTGGTGTCCTCAGAAGCATTCCTGATGATTCCTTGGCTCTGTGTCACAATAACTAAACCTTAACTCCTTTCGATATTCTGAGCGTACAACCCCAGCATTTTGAAGAGTTCAGTTACAGAACGAGTGAATTATCGTCTGTAGACGAATCTAGGATGGAATTGTTCACGTCAATGGATAAACCAATGGAAAGTCTTCCACCGACAGAAGACGCTCTTCGACAGCACACCTTAAGAGCAGCTCTCCAAGCTGGACATTACTGGGGTAACTCGTTAGAAGCCTTTGCGATGTATCCAAATCCATCACAATGGGGATGGAAGAAAGGAGATGGAGGAATGTGGCGACCAGTGTTGACTACAGGGCGTGAGGCGATCTTTTCCTGTGATGAATTTGTTGTTTGCAAATGCACAGATGACTGCTCCACGGATAGCTGCATCTGCATGATCAGTGGTCAGAAATGTTGGTTATCGTGTAAATGTGGAGCAGAATGCGACTGTTGAAGGTGTGAAGATTTTCAATATTATTAATATCTTCTGAGATTATATTTATTTATTGTGAACACATTTTTTTATCGTCCCTGCATCAAATAATTTGTAACGAGTGTTTGCATAGTAATGTGTTATACCATTGAGGAAGTATATATATATATATATATTTATATATATATATATATATATATATATATATATATATATATATATATATATATATATATATATATATATATATATATACACATATATAGGCCTATATATAGCTTGAAGACAATTGCCTGTGGCAATAAAACTTGTCATCGTAACGGAATAACAAATCGATTTTTTAATGATACTTTGGTGACAACTCAACCCGAAATGAACTGCAGTTCAGGTGTTATCACTATATACACCCGTCTTCAGACATATATGTGATAAACATAGACATTACACTGAATAATTGGTTATTGTTGTACATTTTCTCCTATGAACTAGCTCTCAAGTTGGCATTACACATAATCAGTATGTATATTCAATAAAATGATACATAAAATGAATAATTACAGGTCAAAGGTCAACATAGCTTGATAATGTTGATATTTTATGATTCAGGGCAATGTAAGCTTTCCAACGAATGGTCACTCGGGCATATTGCTGTTGTTTTAAAATCATTACGTATGCAAGGTCAAAGGTTAATCAATTGGTCAACTCACGTTCCAGAGGTTTTTTGGATCAAAAATTATTTTTCTACATTACATTAATAGCATAATTCGGGTCGAACATTATGAACTTTCATCCACCACTTTGACAGTAAAAATCAATTTCCAACGACCCACCCCCGAATTTCCACCCCCGCCAACCCCCCAACGGTTATGAAATACGCCGTCCTCTGTAGCTCATTTTGTAGAGAAAAATTTTCTGGGCATGTGGTGAGATTTTCACGTTTCTATCTCAAAACCCCGAATAGTTCATGTATATTGCCCACACAATTGATATTGTATTTACATACAAATCGTCAATTAAATTATTATTTAAAGGTCAAAGGTCAACACACCTACAAGATGTTGATGTTTTCTGATTCAGGCCGATTTCAGCTTTCAAACGAATGGTCACACGGGCAGTTTCATTTCGTATTGAAATTATATCAAACAAAAGGTCAAAGGTCAATGAAATCGTTATTTATCCGTCCTCTAATTTGATTTCGACTGAAAATTATTTTATTATGATTCATTTATAGTATAGTTCACGAGAAAGTATATGTTTATCACAAACACCTTTGAAGATAAAAATTATTTCATAAATGCTCACCCCTAAATTGCCACCCTCGCCACCCCCAAACGGTTGAGAAATCCGCCGTCCTCCGTAGCCTATTTTGTTGGGCTAATTTTTCTGAGCATGTGGTGAAATTTATACGTTTCTATCACAAAACCCCGAATGCATCCTTATATCTCATCTTAGCTACTGTACTAATAAGTAGTAAGCTTGATGCGAAAGTAGCAACAAGTAGCAAAGTATAGAAATATAGGTTATAATTATAGGGTTTCAAAACTTTCAGAATAATCAAAGGCCCTCAGATGTAGAGTGATAAAACATATTATCTTTCATTTTATCGATTTCCATTCTTCTACGCTCATCTCACTTCTCAAATGCTGCGTTTTCCTTCAATTCAGAAGCAAATGAAATTCATCTCCGGATTGACTCATCTTATTGGGAAAGAAAACACAATTTATATTCACATTTTCTTCGATTCGTTCAAAGTAATTACCACTCTTGCTACCTTAGTTTCATCTCCTGTTACATTTGAGATCTAGCCACTTTCGAACATCCAGGAAGCCAATTACCAAGACCGCCATTGCTTCCATTTCCTCTTCTCCTGCCATCGCTATCGACAGGCTGATGTGGCTTGGGATTTATCAGTGTTCATAAATAAGTATTCCGAATCAAATCTTACTCTCAGATTATTCAGTCAGTGCGACTTGCACTGGGAAAAAGGATCTTTCAGGTTAAATGTAATTGAAACAATGTATATCCCTTTTGGAGTTATCCAGTTCAGGTCTGTTTTTATTTATTCGGCTGTTGGGATAGGTTTTATGACACAATTTTCTAGCTTCATTTTGAAATTATTAATTTCTCAATCTTTCAAAAGCTGGAATTTGCCCTTTTCACTTTTGAGTTTGAATAGAAGCAGAGTATAAACTAACCCTTTTTTATTTTTATTTATTGGATGAGCGAAGCGAAGACTCAATTTCACTTGACCCGAAAAAAATGTTCATTTTTTATTCGTTTTGTTTTTGTTTTTGTTTTGTTCGCGCTCCACAGGTCAAACGAAAATTCAAATTCCATTCAAACTTGGCATGCCCAAGTGTGTCATCATCTGGATTGAATCCCATTTTTTTTATGCGCAATCGGTTGCACCACATCTGAGAAAACTAATTTTCCATATTCCAAATTACCCATAAGAATAAGCCAGAGAAGAAATAACGTGAAAAAAATGTCCTTCGAAAAAATTCAAATTTTCACCGAATTTCAATATAATAATGTTACACATTATTCCGAACTTTCACTGAAATCCGATCAGTCGTTTTGATATGAAAATTTATATAGGCCCCTAATTACATTTTTATACATCTAGTAAAGCTATTAAGAAAACCAGAATGAGTTGGGATTGTTTTTCAGAGAAATCGGTCAAACGGTTTTTCCGGAAAATATTTGGAAAGTATGGAAATTCCCCATAAGAATAGGCCAGGGGAGAAATACTTGGAAAACAAAAATTTTCCAAGAGCTCTCAAATTTATACTGAAAGTGGAAAAAATTATCATACATATTTTAAGCGATTTGTGGAACAATCGGATGTGAAATAACGAAGAAAACGCAATTTTAATATAATTTTTTACACATCAATAAAAGCAATTAAGAAAGCAATTAAGGAACTATTAAATGTGAGCAACAAGTGTCACCAATAAATTAAAACGATTAAAATCTGTGATGGAATCTGTGATGAAAATTACAAACAAAAAAACAAACATAAAAACCAAGCCCAAAATTTTTCGGTATATGGAATGAAAATCTTCGCTACGCTCATCTAATAATACATTACAGAAATTTCGTTCTGCGTTGTCTTCACTTTTGTGTAGCGTGGCAAACTTTGTTAGATGAGCGTAGCGAAGATTTTCATTCCATATACCGAAAAATTTTGGGCTTGGTTTTTATGTTTTTTTTTTTGTTTTTGTTTTTTTTTTTCTCTCCCATGAGAATAGGCCAGGGGAGAAATACTTGGAAAATAAAAATTTTCCAAGAGCTCTCAAATTTATACTGAAAGTGGAAAAAATTATCATACATAGGGGGTCTATTTTAAGCGATTTATGGAACAATCGGATGTGAAATAACGAAGAAAACGCATTTTTAATGTACTTTTTTACACATCAATTGAAGCAATTAAGAAAGCAATCAAGAAACTATTAAATGTGAGCAACAAGTGTCACCAATAAATTAAAACGTTTAAAATCTGTGATGGATATGAAGAAGGCACTAGTCTAATTGTTTGGAAACCAAGGTTTATATACCAACAGACAGCCGCGGTTCTTAAACCTTTGAAGTGATCCATTGCCTGTACGTACATTGAGATGACCAAATGAATTCTTAATTCTACATTCCCATACTTCTAAGCTCATCTCACAACGCATATAAGGCGTTTTCCTAGTATATTTAAATAAAACATAATTATTTTCTTCAGTAAATCCTATCTAAAAAAACAAATTGGATCATGTCAAAAGTCTAATTGTTTTAAAAGTGAGGATATGTGTGTGGTTCGTTTTTATGTTTTCTATTTTTGTTTTACTTTTTCTTGTGGGTTCTTCTCAGACCAACGTAAGATGCGATCAACTTGATTTTTTTTTTCTACATAAGGTAGCATCTAACTTAAATCTGTGTACTTCTTGAGCAATATCGTCTGATAACTTTTTGCTAATGAATTGTGGACATATAAAAACCTATAGGAATAACATGACGGGAAGAAATTGAATTTCTTAAGTAAAAAAATAGACAAAAATAGACAGAATATGTAAAACGTACAATTTATCGTTTTGGATGTGTTAAATTTTTTCGGGTCAGTCAATTTGGAGAAAAAAAAGTGCTTAATGTTTTGACACTTTTATCACTATTTAGGCCTATAACTATACTACACTCGTCTTACGACGCACGTATAGCGTTTCCCTAGTTAATTTTAAGGTTGCAAAAACATATTTTTTCTAATTTTTTGTCAATTAACTGGAGTATTCGACCAGTCAATTGACACGGCGCATCCCTACTTTCCCACTGAGAAAATAGAATGTTTAATTATGACAAAAGAAGGTTTGAAAAATGATGCTATCGTACAAAATATATTTTAGAAAAGTTATGTTATTTGTTTAATGTGACAAATTAAAAAGAACACATATTAAAAAGCTGATCTCGCAACGTATATATGGCGTTTCCCTAGTTCTACTTATATGCCAAATAGTTAAATAAACAAAACCATATATTTTGAATATGACGACTTACGGCGCCACTAAATTCAAGTACTACTTCATCGACATCAATGCATCGTGTACCATTTCCTTTCCCTCAACCTGAAACCGGGTGGTACAACGATATATTTCAGGTAAAAAATAAAGCGGGCGTTACGCTGGCGTGCGTTACGCCGATGCGCCAAAAAAATATGACCAGGAAAAATAGTATGAAATTATTACAAACAAGTACAAGTTCGTTTATGAATAATCAATAGCAACCAAAGAATTCATGTAAAAGTATATTATTGGACAATAGATTAGAAAATAATAAAACAAAAATATTATACAGAATATAATATACAGAAATATTGCATGTGCATGTTTTATTGTTTTGTAAAATATTTGAATATATTCCTATAGAAAACTGGATTTTAAAAACTTCCACTTTCAAATCCCCAGATCCACTAATACGATAATGGATACGTTTATATTAAAATATATAAGTATAGTTTAATTAAACATTGGTTTACCGGTAAGACACAGACACGGCAACTGATCCATTATAATTACTTTACGTTGTTTATAATAAAATCAAGGTGCCCCATACGATCTAGATTACTATTTAATTGTTATTATGATGGCTTTGTTGTATTTTATTTGTATAAATTAAAATTATTTGAATTTTACAAGGCTGGCATGTAGATTTCTAATCTCAAATCATCTTTCATTGCAAACCTGTAACAGAATGAACACACACACACACACACACATACACACATGCATATATATATATATATATATATATATATATATATATATATATATATATATATATATATATATATATATATAATAATTTATATATAAATTAAATCCTATTATTCAACACATACACAAAACATTATAATTGTAAGCATTGTTTCTACATTATATACAAAAATGAGAATAATAGTACGTTATACATATCTCCAAATATTTATATATTTTTATAATTAGATAGTTGTATATTCAGAAGAAACGAGTTTCTTTTAAACCTTACGTATTCATATAGGCACATCTGTTAGGAGCCTATAAGGAGCCTATAAGTATGTCCCATAATGTGTTGATTGGCCACATTTATCTAGTATAAGCACTCAGCATTAGATTTCTTAAATTTGTATGCTAGTTTTACAAAACTATATTCTTCCAAAGCAAAGTTTGTGAACTATAATATTTAAACACAAATTTTATCAATTGCTAGAATAATATTGTGTTTCGTTCCACGAAAACGAACATACTGTTTAGCAAAATAAAATTTGTTTAAAAAAATCAACTTTAGTAGTTTTGATATGTTTTGATGTACGAATAGCTCCATGAGATCAAAAGAATAGAATGCTATAATGAATCAAAGAAGAACAGTTGTTGCGTTACCGTAACATAAACGACTCAAATTTCATCAAATTCATGAACAGCTGTTTTAAGAACAATCTGTAATGAGTAAATAAAATAACTATAACTTTAGGCCTAACTAACTAAAAACAATATGTATTTCAACTAGCAGAACCAATTTCAATGTAGGGCCTATATCATATAGAATGTTACTGTTGCACAGTAAAAAATGAATATCTATAATAAAATAATAAGCATCATATTTGAAATTTTCAAGTTGTTATATTATTAATATATTTTAACAATATTCAATTTTTTTTCAATAGTCAACATCGAAAACTTCACAAAGCACCAAAACTTTATCTACGGCAAAGGAGGACCGTTTTGAATATTTTTTAAATATTGAATTATTGATTTCAAAAAAAGGTCAGCTCAATTATTTTCAAACAGTGTGGATTGAAGGCACAATATGAATCTCAGATAAAAGGACTGTAATGATAACACAATATTGTGATACTCCATTTAACCTTTAGAGCATGAACAAGACAGTGAAAACAGAAAACATTTTACTGGTCTATGGAGTATACGTCGCTTGACAATTTAAGTCTTCACTCATCATGTACGACTAAAAATTATTAAAACAAATTTAAAAAAATACATATATATTTTTGCACAGTTTAAATATGAATTTTACAATACCCTTATCTTACGAGTTACGTCTTTAGTTTAGCTTGACCATATAACACTTTTACAAGACATTTCAGTTCTCAACCTTTATGCAAATTCGCTTTTTCCTTTCGCAGAAGTGCATTTTAAACCATAAACAGCGCGCAGATCCACCGATCGAACGTCCCCCAGTTTCGAGTTTCTACCAATCAATACACGACTGTTTCAATCTATCTTCCACATATCCACTACTACGAACGATCGGGCGCTGCGAACCGCCAACAATCTCAATTTAAAAACATCAATTATCACGTCATCCTACAGTCTACCGCTATGAACAATTGGAGGGTTCGACTTTCCAACACTCTAAAATTTGGCACATCTCACACATTGACGTCTAATCGGTCGTCTCCCCGTATCATCTAACATTAGCGCGAGGTGGTCTCGAGTCGTTGCAAGAAGCGAATCGAGGTGTTCATGAGGGTCATGTGTGAGTCCCACAACAGGAAACAGCTGTCCTCTGCTCGAGAAATTCAGACATGCCATCACTCATGATGTGTTGTAGACTGGCTCAAGACGTGCTAAATGCTAATGCAGACTTTTCTAGTCGTTTCGTTTATTACCTAAGTACAGGGTTTTGTATATTATAGAGGCGTATAATTGAGGTAAATCGCGAAAAAATCAACTGGTGGGTGAAAACAGAATTTACTAACAGCTTTAGACACCAAAATGATAACAATTAGGTTATAAGAAACCTTCTTAATTATGTAAGGAACACATAGGCCTAAATACGATATTATTGGAAAAATAGTTGGGCCCCTACAAATATTATCATGAGAATTATTTATTCATTCAGAAAATGAAAAAATATGCTTATTGCTTTTTACAGAAATTTTAGAAACTTGAAGAGGTATTCTGAAATGTGATTTGGAAAGAAGTGTATATTCTTCAAATAATGTATGCCTATTATTTATCTACAAGACTGCAAATAATCAAACGGAGATTCACAATGGATATATAAAACTTGACGATTTACTCGAACTTCATTACTGATACAGGCCAACAGAATTTTAAAGTAATACACTGTAACCATCAGTGGAGTATATGTTTTATAATTTATATGCATCTCAATAATTTTCGACTTTTTTTCAACTTAAATTACAATAAAATCGTATGATATATAACCGTAGGGGAGTCTTTAATCTATGGTCATATATTGCATATGTGTCCAGTAGAGAGTGATATAAGCCTATTTATATATATAGTAAGAAAGACCCTCCGCTATATTTATGTAACTATAGTAAGGAAGATTATGTCAAATAAACACGATTTACAAAATATAGAACAACAATCGTTTAGTAATGCAAAGCGAAATCATCAATGTTCTCTTTTTTTTAATTATCAACGCTAAGTCGTACCATGGACTTATAATAGTAACTTCGTAACGTTATAAATCCATGGTCGTACCATGGTCGTACGAACTCACTAAAAGTCGAAACAGGTGTTCCCGTCCCGTATTCATTTTTTTCAAATTTTATACTATCTTTCATCTTTATATTCATAGAGCCAAGTAAAGCCAAGTCTACTTCGGAAAGCATGAGCATCACATCACGTCACGCTATCCACACTATATTAATACACAGTACATGAGATATTATAAAAATAGTTTTAATAATAGGCCAAAGTTATGGGTATAATAAAATCAGAGGCCGTACTTTTGTTTTACAATTTAGAACCCATTTCCCTAAATTAAGTAAATATGAGTTATAAAAATATAATAACATAATTGTGTCATTGTATAGGACCTATTATAATGCAGACCCTTTGTTGTTATTTATTATTCTTGAAATGAAAGAACATATTCTTTTCTTGAGATATGAAAACACAGATATAAATGAAATTTTGAAAAAAAGCAAAAAGCCAAAAAAAATACAATAAAAGTAACAACAAAAACAATCATATTGCTTATTATATCTTTGAACATTATGACCTTTAAATGACCCCTTAAAATAATATATGCCGATGCAACCATTGCTTATTATACAAAACACAATAATGATAGTAGGCCTAATAGAAATCATTAGAATCGGGTTTCAATACCTAAATAAAAAACTTCTATATTTAACTTTAGTTTCGCTATTACATTAATACCATATTTTTTACTCCACACCATTATCCTTTTATTATGTTAGTTAACAACAAAACTATAATCAAGACTCTATTCATTGTGTAATATACCGCTGTAGCTTTGAGCTTGCTCACGATTATTGGTATTAGCTGCTCAAAGCACGCCGATTCCATCTGGGAGTATTTTGGGGAGGATTATTACAAACTTGAACTTATTATAAGTAGATCTTGAAAAAAAAACTAGTTTATGTAGGAACGTCAATCAAATCCAAGCTACAACACGCAAAGGTGCACGTGTTTGTAGGTACGATTGACCGTCGTTACTGTTCAATAGCATTGCTGCCAGGAAGTTTCGAGTCGCCTTCAATAGTGAGCAAGGTATGTATATGTATATATTTTTATGGGGCATGACAACTTTTTATGGAGTTACAAAATATACACACAATTCTTTCAAAAAATATTAAAAGAAGAATGAAATTAAGATCTCATTATTTTTAATTAGTTCACAAAGTTTTGAATAATTCGAAGATAACGTGAAGTTTTGGTGTTATAGTTCGACGAAAATGCCAACATGGTCGAATGAAATCGTGGGGTAATTTCACATAATCAAGTATGTATTTATGTAAAAGGTGTACTTGTTTTATCGCACTATCTTGGTTTTCGTCGTAAAATGCGTGAAATGTGTGCCCACAGTAAATGTACATCGCGTTCGTGTGGTATTTTTATTCTATACTTTGTATATATATATACAGTCTTACATTTAGCATATTCAGAACATTTTTGTTTAATTAATGAGCATAGCTGCATATTGCATGACCAAATCACAGGACTACGCGGATTTTATATACTTACTGAAGATGGAAAGAAAAGTACGAAAGAAAAGTGAATTCTATCAGCTAATAACTTCGATCTGGACGTGGATTTAGATTGAAAAGTAAAATCATAGGATAACCCATTTCGACAAAAAAAGTCAAAATACAAATTTTAGTAACAAACGAATCATATCTATTCTGTAGAATGCAAATTTTAGAAATGTGACATTTAAAAAACTTCTGCCTCTATCAATTCCGCATCCGTCTACTAGCTGCCTGTACCCACATACAGCATAGACGAAAGATATACTAGCAAGACAGTTCACTCTTTTGGCCTTATCAAGAATAAATATCCGTGCACAGCTCCATTCGTCTGGCAGTTAGTACCTATGCTCGCCACTGAAAGAACGGTCCTGACGCATGCTGGTCAGTGGTGCAATCCCTGTAGCGCTATCTAGCTAACTTCACTGGTACTATATATTGTGTTATAGGTGAGGGGATTAGAAGAGTGTGGTGATAAAAGTAGTGGGGGTAAAAGTGAGGTAACTTTTATTTTAACACTGCGTGACATGTCTACGTAGTCTACGATAATAATTTTAAATAATATTTAACTCGCTATTTATAACCTTAAGTTAAATCACGGTATTTACGTCCACACCTCACGTTTTGTACAGATTCTTTTATAGGCTCTTGTATCGCTAAAAAACTGCCATAGTATTTTTAATTTCAATATAATTCACTTCCGCTTTCATCAACAAAATCAATTAATGTTTGTAAAGTACCGAATTACTATTTTCTGCTTAGCATTTAATTGATGCCCATAATACATTACTTCAGTATTTACCGGAAGAGTATACTGTATTATTAAATCAACTATTGTTGTGATTATGATGAGCGATTAAAACAGATTAGTTGGTAATTAGGTAACAGTGAGTTCATATAATCTAGATTATTTAATTAGTGTCAAAGGTGCATACCTATAAATTTAACGTAGTATTATCCAAAAAAGGTGAATGATTCATTTTATTTTTAAAATTTGATAAATGTTTCAAGTTTGCGAATTAATATCGTCTATAGTTATAAGCTATCTATAAAGACCTAGTATCATTATATATAATGCATAGTTTATAATATATAATATCAATAGATACAATTATAAAATTATATAATATTTTATTGCAATAAACACATTCTCATGAGAATGAGAATACGTACGGATGGGAATACGAGAACACCGGTACGTTTGATTTAAAATTTCGTTTCGAAACTTTTTTCAACGTCATTGAAATCATGCGATCAATATTTTATATTTACTGTTTATTTATATTTATTTT
Organism: Brachyptera putata; assembly: GCA_907164805.1. NCBI lineage: Eukaryota > Metazoa > Arthropoda > Insecta > Plecoptera > Taeniopterygidae > Brachyptera > Brachyptera putata. Next base: position 37,908,327 of record OU015462.1, read on the forward strand.
TACTATCGTATTTTGATACTGAAATTGATTTCACGAATTGCAGCAATCAGTTGAGCCACATAACATAAATCACTTCATACATATCTGGTTACATATCTATACATATCATATCATACCTCACTTCTCAAAGGTGACTAGATATTTTTTGTATTAGGCCTACTTCAAGTAGTAACAATATCAAGCATATTATGTAATCAATACTACATCTAAAACCGATTTTGAATCCATCATTTTTTGCCTCTAAACGAGTTAAACGTAACAGTCTTGAAATCATTGTCATTTTACATTGTTCTTGTCTGATCAGGAGTGACCTACAATTCTGTATGTTTTCTTCTTGCAGTTATCGACAATATACACACTCACTCGTCTGACCAAATACCGAAAACCAAGACGTGCATGGTATAAAAAGCTGCACATGAGACCCCCCCCCCCCCCCCCTTTCTCCCCCCTCACAATGCAACTGGTTCAAGCACTATACCCCATTGTGCACCTGTCCTAGGTTCGACTCCATCCCCTCCTCACACCGCGCGCTACCACCCAGAGTAGGCCCCAGGGCAGAAAAGCCTATACCGTTGCTTTTAGTCATTACCCACACACACATATGTTACTTGATTTGCAATGCATGCTTGCCATTACATTGCATTACGCACCTACCAGGACTAGACCTAACAAATAGCTCCTCTCTATCTATATTATAACAACACCTGCCCGTACAAGTATAGTCCCTCACAACTAATGCATTCGCATTTCGTATCAAACTAGACATTCATTGCATATAGACATAAAAGAGTTTTAAATTGTAAATTATTTCATACTATAAATGTAATTTTTTTCTTATTGTTATTGTGAACGTGTGAGATTTTAATTGAATAATATTACCATGATGTATTATTTCATTCAGTTTTATAAATTGCGAGTGATTTGCACTCACTGTGCCCCTGTCGGATAGGCAAGTCACATACGTTACAATTTATCTACGGTACCGCACTGGCTAATGTTGTATAGTGGAAACAAATGTAATGTGCAGCAGTGCGACTGTAAGTGCGTTTGGATTATTGGAAATATTTTGTATAGTGATTGAAATTTTGATGTAAAATGTTGTGGTGTAGCTGTGTCAAATTGTCGGACGAGGGAATTTTAATGTTTTCTGTTCATAAACAAGAAAAGTAATTTCGTTGGGAATTTATTTATTTATTTAAATTTAAATTACTCGTAGTTTAATGTATGTAAGAAGACGCGAAAAAGTGTTCAATTTCACTTTCGTTTTCCGAAAGAATTTCCTGAATTTTGTATGTTCAGAGGAAGTAATTGACTTGAAAGAAAATTGTAGACAAAAATTCACCCGATCCCATCTTGGATCCCATCCCATGCAGCTTCAAGGTAGATTTATTAAACGTGTTTCTTGTAACTTTGACGCTTTTAAAGATTAATAAGTGAACTAATTAAGGTAATAGTATCTATAAAATATGTATCAAAACTTCACAGATAAATTATGTTATAATGAGAGAATATTGTGCTCATGATGAGACCCAAACCACCTAATACAACATGTGTACGCAAATGATTAATAAATGAGAGCTCAACAATTGATATTAATTGATGACATTTTTGTTTCTAACCTACATTTTCGCTACTCATAAATTAAAATATAGTGAGCAACAATCAAAATCGCCATTTACTGATTCACAAAAAATCGGAAAATAATATTGTTTGATACAAAATATTGAAGAAAAACGACAGACGTTGTGGTACCGGTAACAATTAGTACTAATTACTATTACACATTTTTATTACTATATTTGAAAATTATTTTATAGACAAAATTGGATACACAGTACTACACGCTAGCACACTGAGTCGTCATTCAGGAGACTAGGGTTCGATTCCCACCATGATCAACCATCCTGACAGGGGTTATCGTGGCTTCCCTCGGTCGTTCAGGTCAATAGGTGGATGGTTCCTCAACAACAGGCCGTGCTCATTCGAATCATTCCCACTATCCAAAAACACCGAATAAAATAATCTTTCATCTCATCATCCCACCATCCCATGTCATTCCCCGACGCCAGAAGATCTTGGTAATAGGCCTAATAACAGTGCGTCGTTGGACCCAATATAAATAAGGAAGAACACACTGAAACGTTATAAGCACACACACTCCTAATATATATACATATATATACACATCTATTTTTTTTATTATTATTTATTCATTTATATATATATATATATATATATATATATATATATATATATATATATATATATATATATATACACTTATATATATATACACTTATATATATATTTATTCATATATATATTTATTCATTTATATAATAATCTGTAGAAATCAGCATTTTTATGTCGCTCTTTTTCATTCATCATAGGTCTACGTATGCATGGGAAATATTAAAATGGTTATAAGTTGAATGAAAAGTAATGCTCTGAAAATATTAATTGACTCAATGGTGACTTAATTCTCCCATTGTGCATTGACATATAAACTCAATGGCTACATGTAGATTATCTCCTTAGAAGAATTTTGTTATTTTCAATTGTGATTCTTGCATAGTTGTACTAAATCAGAATTAAATATTTATTAGTTGATTATCAGTAAAGGTGCGAAAATACCATCAAATGTAACCACTAACCAAGGTTGAACACGTTAATTACTTAATTTTTGCATAATTCACTAATCGTCACTTGGTACAACCAGCGCCACTTGAATTAAAAATGAAAAATATATCATTTATATAAGGATATGTCAGTAGCACATTCAGTAGATACATTCAGCTTTAAACATCACGTCAACTATCCTCATTTTATATGCACAAAAACTTTTTTCAATTCAAAATTAAAGTTCGTTGTAAATGTTTGAAGAGCGATATATCTGTCGACATTGGTATGCCATTGCGCATGCGCGACTGGAGTAAATTATAAACAAACAAGATTAAAAATGCATATTTGTTTGACTTTGCCGTCGTGACGAAACGAGTTTACAATTCGACATGTTTACTTGCATATCTGTTAGTAAAAACCAAATGCACCATATTCTATGGTAACCTAACCTATAATATTATTATGAAAGAAAAGTGTACCTACATACATACGATACATGGTTACGATGACATAATGATGCAAAATAATAGTATAAATATTTATGTGTTTTTCTATACAAAAATTATTTCGTTTTTCTCGAATCATATTTTGAAAATCAAGTTCACATTTTTCTCAAAATACAGCTCTACAAAATATCCTCAAAGTCTGATACGCAGGCCTGTATGTGGATTTTCCATGAAAAAAGTCACTATTGTATCTAAATAATGATGCATAGTTAAATAATGAACAATATATTATATATTATGCAGTAATAATCAATTTCAGGGCTTGCAAAGTTAACTGGTTTACTGTAAGAATTTCAAAGTACAAAAATCTAGAAGCTCGAGTGTTGTTATAAACATCAAAATATATACTACATCAGATGAATTTTATTTTAAAAACATTGTACAAGGAGAATCCTATATTTAGGTCTTCAGAGATAAATATGAAATATTACACTTCCACCATGCTTGTACGATTAATCTGAATATACATATTCTCTACACTTCAATCTAATGAATGGACATGTACCCTACGCTAATACGAAAATTGCGTATCAACAATACATATAATAAATAAATATTTAGTGAATATTTGTTTCATAAACTGACATATTTTCTGACTTGGTATTTAGAGGACAATTAATACAAGCATACCCATCAGAAATTTTAGAATTAAAAATAAATCTAGAGGATCTAAACTTCATCCATGATTCCAGACTGATGGCCTATCGATGGCTTTTCTAGATACCATGGAATCGTATCAATTCTCCGTTGTTTTACTTGTTTAGTTATTAAATCTCAGTAAGCTTTTGAATTACTTTTTTTAAGAAAGATCATCACAGACCAGCTAGCACTACTGTAGCATGCATTGACAGTTTATATACTTACGATCAAGTTACGATTCAATTGGGATCGAGAGAGCGATTCGAAATATAAAAATCCATTTCTACGTTGTCAGCGACACCTATGAGTAAAATTGTAAGCAAGCAGGTCACGATACTATATCGGCTCGCTCGGTACTTGATAGCCTGCTGTAGTTGTGGTATAAGTAGAAAGTTTTGGTTACCGACACGGGTTAGATCAGCTTGAGCACAGACAAGGGTTCAAGCCTCAAAACCACAGTTGAGGCTTGAAAGAAGACCTCCATGCAACTCTTATGAGTGACTAATGATTATCTCTGTTTATTTTTTTGTCACGCGCTGTATAGGTTTGACATTATCATGATCAACACGAAACTTTTTGTGTACACGGGAACTTATCCAACTTAAAACTGTACAGTTTTTGAACGAAGGGTTGGGCCACTTTTGAGTGAATATCATTTAAGAAATATTGAAATTCCTCATGAAAAAATCCAGAGAGGAAAATTTGGAATAAATTCCTCCTCTAAATTATTATTATAATTTTTTTTTTCAAGAGAGGAATGATATAGGCCTACATTATACAAAGTTTTACGTACACCGTAATAGCCGTTTTTTTAAGAAAGTGAACTGAAGATATATTTTATCCAGGAAATATCTATTAAAATGATAAACAACCACACTTAATTAGTGCCACATAACGAAGGCAGTGAGTGACTAGATTTAATGGTTTCTAAACCAAGTTGTGTACGGTATATTTTATGTACATTTCATACAAATTTCTCGCTCATCTCACAACGCGTGTGCTGTGTTTGCCTTGTTCTATTATTATAATCGTCCCTTTATCATTTTGCTACTTAATAGTTAATTCCTTGGCCTTTTCCCGATCCCAAAATGTCGAGAACCCTTGGACGGATCGGATTGCGACAAGAGGCGAAATACTCTCCACGAAAAGTGGAAAGTGAAGAGAATGGTCCCCAAAAAGACCAAAAACGAGATTGACATTTCATCCGGTTTTAGGAAACAATGAAGATAGGCTCGCGTTGAGTTCTAATTGAAATCTTTGAACACAATATTATTCCGTCAATCTCAAAGCTCATCAAGAACTTGCAACAACATTTTCACTCCTTGAAAATGAAGAGTCTTTCGTTTCTATGGAGACATACGCGCTCGTTGTAGAACCAATGAAAACGTAGTTTGATCAACAATTATTATTGTAAAGCTATTTGTTCAAAATGTTTAGAGAAATAAGAATGGTATAGGCTAGAAGTGATTTATTATGAAGCAATTAGGCTTACCGTAATAGTTATAGGAGATGTCAACTCAAGATCGAGGAATGATCCGCCACTTCTGGCAGTGAAACTGTCATCTGAAATGAGGAAAAAAAATACAAAATAAAATACAAAACAATAAAACTATAACATAAAAAACTAATAACAGAATATTGTATACTTCGCTGGCCGGTCATCTCCAATATCAAACTGGTGGAATATGTCACACCGCCTACACTGGTGGAAGCAACTATATATTTTTACGTATGTAAATTTTTTTTATGTAACTTGACGACTGAATCAATTGCTAGAGATCTGAATCATCAGTCATAGGAGAGCGGGAGTTTGATTCCCGCTAATCGATTATTCTGACTGAAGATTTGTGTGTTCCTCTCGGTCAGGAATACGGGAATAGTTCCTACGCTTCATCTTCCTTCCCACCTTTACACAATAAGGTCGAAATTAACCGGTTCATTAATTGTTGAAAGGTCATATTTTAAAAGTTATAATAAAGCTACATTGAAACTTTTTTATAGGGCCTATATATTGAGTTTTAACAACGCATTCAGTCGCATTGTAATGATAAGGAAGATCTATTGGCGTAAAACACTTATATAAATATAGGTCTATACGTATAACAATCGAATGCTTTATTCTTAAAAAGTTTTTTCAACTGTATGTTCAATACTTCAGTTTCAAAGGATTTCTTGAGACTGGAGATTTTCAATTAATTTTACTTTTATGATATCTTCAGACTATGAGACAGTTTTATAATATTACATTTGTATATCATATTTATAGAAAATTATTTAAACTGTCCGAAAATGTATTGTCAGGAAAGTCAGTATTTACTATTTAGGAATCAAGATTTACCAATACATATTGTATCATTATCAAACATTGAACACATAGAGTTTAAATTGACAAAAAACGGTCTAAAATACAGACTAAACCCATTGTCGAAAAAGATGCGAATGAATAAAGATGTGTAGGCCTATACCTATGGAATCGAAACAAAATATCGATGTAGTAACCAATCCCTCATTATAATTAAGACGTTAGTACGTATAAGTGCAGTGCACGAATTATAAGGCACGGCGTCAAACATTTTAATTAGTCGAAATACTCATAATTCTTCCATACTACACGACGATAATCACAGACTAATCAGCAATCACCAATTACTAGTACTCAGAATAACCCTGGGCGGAAACCTGTCAGCGTTACCAACCCGTAGTCGAAAACTTTCATGCTCTCTGTATGAATACATGGTTATTACAAGAAATCGAGAATGATCGATTGATCAATCATTAGGTACTAGTAATTATTATTAACATTATTATAGCATGGTGAAAAAACAATATGAGAATATACTACTTTGTCGGTATTTCGGTCGGTACCATGGGTCAGTGTTAACACATGCAGTAAACGCATATGTTAACACCGATTGTTCAACGTAATTATCTGATCTCAAGTATGTCATCTAAATAAGTCAAATAACCAGTCATTCATTTCCAAGCCAAGGAAAATCGGTAGTATACATAACAACACTTCAAAGTGCCAAGCATAAGAATAAGAAGCTATAAGATAATGTGAGAAAACGGTGAATAAGAGAACATTAGTGATTTTTATTGACATCGAAGTCTTGGCATACAATAATTGTTTCCCAATTAAGGCCAAATTTGAATTAATAACAATCAACAAAATTTAGCAACTGCACTTTTTGGTTATGTCAATACATCGAGGAGGTATTGTCACCAAATATATACATACTTATCGTAGACAAAATATATCTTTGGTCTATGTGATTGATTATGTTTAGACCATGATAAATTAAAAAGAATCAACTTTGACACCATGACCGCTACCATACTTCTTCGCACTAGTTAACAGTCTCCACAAATTATATCACAAATATGACATTTTATTTTATAAAATAAAATATATAACTTTAATTAGAGCCTATTGGGGAGCTAACATGTTCAAATTCCGAATCTATCGTAATTTGAAACGTATACAGTGCGTTTTAAATATAATAATCAAACATCTTCGTTTTTACATTTGCGCATATATTTCATACGGAATATTTGACTTTTTTCTTACTTTTATTTATCTTTAGCACTTTAATTGAAGCACGTGTTAAAGGCAAGAATGATATATAAATTTGATGGCGTTTGTAGGCCTACATTAGATCTTCGCACTGTGATATAACTTTAATCTGGTTCCATTCGAGAAACACTATTTTTGGTTGTCTAAAATCTGGTAGTCTAACTCGTCTAAACTTCTTTGTGGAGAACAAACAACTGTACAGCCATGAGGCTAGGCCAAGAGTAGTTCAATTTTTATTCAATTGGCCAAATTTGAAGTCAATTTTAGATTTGGTGCAGATATTTGTTACGGTGCTAACATAAGATAAACATAAGACCGGGCCTTCAAGTTTTAAAGTTTGAGAATGCAATTTCGTATTTTGTGAATAGCAACCACAAACAACAAAGACTCAATTAAACATAGGTCTAAAACTCCTGAAATTATTTGACGACTACATTTTTATTTTGAAAAATGAAAGTATTTATATGTACAAAATGGAAACGTTTTACATATTGAAATAATAAAAATAAATTTGATATTTAATCCATCTTGCTTAAAATTGCTACTGTCAATTTCCAATAGTATATTATTCTCTTACAGTGATTTGAAGTATTTACATCAAAGCAAACTCTTCACTAGTTTTTTCTTGTCATCGTTTTCGTCCATGTCTTCACCATACGTCCAGTTTATTTCGATCCTGCTTTAGGCTCGCATAAGTTGTTGTGATGTTAAAATATAAGACAGGTACAACAGGTAATAGTGGTAGGTGTACTATTTAATGCGAAGCTCATATTGAGACGAGAACATGATGATGAGACGCTTGTAGTGAGATAGAATATGACACGGTATAAATACATCAAGAACACGTATGCAGTTTAATATGACCTAGAAAATCTGACTGGAACTAGGAAAAAGAACCAATATGAAAAATTTCAAGCATTGATTTTTTTTCTGGAAATGTGTTATATTTTTGAATATTTGTTTACCACACTATGAACTCATAATATTCATGTACACAAAACTAGATACAACAAATGATAATTGATGACAAATTACAAATTTGTCAATAGACAATGAAGATTGATTTTTGAAAAAAAATCTGTAATATACAAAGTAGAAAAATAAATAAATTGATCAATTGAATTTGATAAATTGAAGACAAAAAGTTGTAAATATATCAAAAATGAATAATAATAATGATAATAATAATAATAATAAATTAATAATAATAAATATAATCATAATGAATAATGAACGATGTTGATGGTCGGTTTTTTGTTCATATCTGTTATCCTATCCCAAGCTTCGTGTGATAGGCCTACTGCTATTTTTTATTCTCATTTTAGTGAGCTATATATATTTTGTATGACACACTTGTTTTCAGCGTTTCTAACTTTGAAATGGTAACATCAAATTCCAGACCGGATTTTCTTTCAATTCAAGGCGAATGAACGTCTGGATTGAACGCAATGAACGCCCAGAATGAACGCCCAGCTCATCGGAACATTTTTCGATGAGCGTTAGCGAAGAGTTTCCATCCCACTCTTACGGAGCTTTGTCTGTGTGTTTTTTTTTGTTTGTTTGTTTGTTTGTGTGCACTACACAGGTCGCACCGTTGAACTGATCGGCATGAAACTTTTTTTGTATACGCGGACTTATCCAACTTAGAACTGTATAGTTTTTGGGTCTAATAGGTCCAACCACTTTTTAGATAAACCATTTCAAAGTTTTGAAAACCCCCGTAAGAAATGGCTGGGCGGAAAAATCTTGAAAATAAATATTTTTCAACAGAATTCAAAATATTCCTAAACGTAACTACAACAATGATGCACATTATCACACACTCCTATTGGAATCAGACGAGCCGTTTCCAAGAAAATAATTATTCAGTGAATAAAGTTTCATTAAATTGTATCAGATATTTGCTTCATTAGAATAGTCTACGAAATAAACCAACCGAATGGAAAGATGGATTTTAACTTGAATGCCGTCAAAACATCAAGTTGATGTAACTTTTTGAAAAATTTCAATTTCATTCTCATTAGCTCATCCATCAACGCGGAAACACATAACGCGTTTTCCTAGTATCATGATACCACGATAGTGAAAACTGTCGCTAATGAACCTGGCTCATTTTCTCAGACTCACAGTGCTAATTTTATCGCTCGTATATGAACTATGAAGTATACTGAGACGTTCACCTATAGTTATTTTCTGACGAAATGAAGCTGGCCTGAAATTATAGTTTCCGCAAATAATACTGAGTTTGAAAATAATCAACATTTCACAAAAATACATTTGTTAACGGAAAAATTATGTCAATAGCTGTATATAAATACAACTTAGAAATATGTGGACCAACTATTAATACGTAACCCTATTTGTGTAACCACATATACATTTTGACTTTTAACGTCAAAAATAAATCAATAATCAGGAACCATTTCTTCTAGATTAAGTGCTAAACAAGCTCATTACTAAGCAGAATACCGAATCAAAATGTTCAAACATATAATTATATTCAACAAATCGGTTCTGAAATTATACATATCTCTATCGCATCTTATATCCACACGATCAGGTTTTGGATTAAGTACAAACACTACCGTATTTAAAAATAAGTGTTTATAAGATAATAATTTTATGTTCTATGATTATAGATTATCAAACATCAAATAATATTCAAGTTAATCAATACCCATACATATTGCTGAAAATATTGATTGAGTAATCGAATCCAACAAGCAGGCATTGCAATTATCTTGCTTCAACTTTCGTGTATCTCTGTATGCCAGAATTGTTGAGTCCTGTGGGGCATTCTAAGGGGCTAATTAGAAAGGGTCAACTAATGTAGTCAGTATCTTGATTTAAATTATTCATAGTATGTAACTCGATAGTCATTACGTAGATCTACTTCGATATATCGAGAATATATCTTCATCGATTAATGCTGAGCTACGTTACTGTCAACATCTCGGCAAACGTGTTGGGTATTGTAATTGGTTGGGGCACAAAACATGGGTGGTTGTAGATAAGTTACATACAGGTTGATGATTTAAAGGATTTTTTTAAGGAATAAAAAAAAAGTCTACAAAAAATGTTCAATGTTCAAGGAAACTTATTCATGGATAAAATTTTAAAGTATTAAAGTTATTTTTATATCATTAGTAATATCACACAGAATTTCCCCAACCATGTCCAAACTATTTTCCAACTCTTTTATATGTGAACAGTTTTAATTGAATTCAATGCTGTTGACTCTTGAAAATTGACATTTTCCTAATCCGTGTTTTTCCTAACATTAATTTTCTCATGATATTCAGAAAGTCTAATAACACACAACTTTTGAAACATTTTGGATATTACTAAGTAGGCAGCTATAAGTAGTATTTATTTAAGTAAGGATATTACTATTCTATTGTGAGGATAGGGCCATTGGTCGGTAAAGTAGTTTAATAAGTAGGGCTATTTATTCCTAATTTATGTCCTGGCTTCCTAATACTCATTTTGATAGGCTATATACCATCGTATAGTTCTATAGTCGTTGGCTATACTTAACTGCATGTAGGCCCTATATAGCTATAAGCTGAGTATAGCTGGGAATTCGCCCACCATGAAAGAATATGCAGGGTTTTGATATATGCTGATTCCAAAATTATTCTTGGTATTCCATTCCATCCAGTGGAATTGTTTAATTTCAGGTGATAGAGTGTTTTGGTTATTGGTAAATATTTCTTCTTCATTATAGTTGTTTGGAGAGTCATTAAAAGATTTGCATAGTTTGTTAATTAGCGGACAAATGTAAAGTCCGGCTTTGCGAATCCATGATTTGACAAAGGCGGACAAATGTAAAGTCCGGCTTTGCGAATCCAGTTGGCGGGAACAGAAGTTTGTTTCAAAGTGATCTATTATCGAATCGAATTTTGTCAATTTTATGTGAATTTTGTCCCTGTGTAGATACTTTCTGCCTATATCTGAAAAGATTACAAGCTGCCTATTATTACTGAAAGTCTACCGAACATTGAATCACAATGAATTATTTTATATTAAGATATTCAACTTGTTTTTTAATGTAAAATGTTGGTAAATGAAAAATGTTCAACTATAACACTATTTGGGTGATCCTAAAGCAGCCCTTACATGAGCGGAATGTGTGCAGATCCGCGCTCGCGGTCGGGAATGCGAAGCGTATTTCATGCGGATTCTGAATAAGAAATATATATTGCTACCGGTACCGAATATTACTCCATTTTTACTCAGAAAACATAGAAAAGTCGAAGTAAAAGCAGAAGACCACTATTGTAACGGTAACCGAACACAATACCTACTGAAGTTTTGTTTGAAACTGAAGTATACTTGTGAGGATCCACACAAGTAGTTCAGTTCAACTATAAACTATACTCTATTGTCTGCCCAACGCTCAGCTCAAGTGTTCGCCTGTCCGCATGCAGTCTACCCTGATTGGCTAATATCTAATATGAAAACTCCGCACACTTTGCGAACGCGGATATAAACAGATTTACGTCATGTAAAGTTTGCTTTTACCCTTTAGAGGTGTGAACTCAATTTTGAACTGTCAGTTAACTATAAAATATTTAAAATGCCGAAGCATCTATATAATTAATGCTCATGTATGGGTGGAGTACGCGAAGCAATACAAAAGATACGCTTATATTCAAAATTTCAACTTCATTTTTTCAAATGTGACTCGTTAAGATACCACCTCCTTTCAGTGTCGAAATGTAGAGAATGAATCAATAAGTATATATATATATATATATATATATATATATATATATATATATATATATATATATATATATATATATATATATATATATATATATATATATATATGTGTGTGTGTCAAAGGTACCGTACAACAGTTTCTGTGTGCACCTTTTAAAAGTTGAAAATCGTGTACTTATATACGATGGAGCACATAAGCGACATGTCTGTATTATAATGCAAATACCGTATTACATTTCGTACGTTCGTATATAGTTGCCTCATTAAGGTATTTATACATTTTATTGAAGATACGATAGATTTATGTCTAACCGTATTAGGAATGGTTATGAACAGATATTCAGCGAGCTATTGAAATAATAACGTTAAAAAGGACATTTGTCATTAGTACTGTGTCGCAGCTGTGGCATTATGCAAGAAATACAACAACAATTCGCTGTGTATATTCAATTATTTTTATATTGGGTTTAACGGCTCATTGGAATGATCATAGAGAAGTAACCAGAGAGATGCATCTTAGGTAGCGAGTGGGCGACCGATGCTCGTACCGCAAATATCGGCCTCGCGGCCATATTCTTCTTTTGTATCACCATATAAACCGGTGTCGCAGGGACCCTATACCCCCGTGTTCTAGTACCCCCCGGTATTCCAGCTCTAGTGTTGTGATACCCCCCCGGTAATTGATCCCTAGTGTACAACTACCCCCCCCAGGGATCCTATACCCCCTAATCGAAACCTGTTTTCTGTGAGAGGGGGTATTAGAACACTAGAGATGGTTTACCCTATAACTTTATTCGTGATTTAAGTTAAAGGGGGGTATCTGAGCCCCAGGGATGGTTTACCCTATAGCTGTTATTCGTGATTTTAGTTGAGGGGGGTATCTCAGCGCTAGGGATGGTTTACCCTATAGCTGTAATTCGTGATTTGAGTTAAAGGGGGTATCTGAGCCCCAGGGATGGTTTACCCTATAGCTGTTATTCGTGATTTTAGTTGAGGGGGGTATCTCAGCCCTAGGGATGGTTTACCCTATAGCTGTTATTCGTGATTCAAGGCAAAGGGGGGTATCTCAGCACTAGGGATGGTTTACCCTATAGCTGTTATTAGTGATTTGAGTTGGAGGGGGGTATCTGAGCCCCGGGGATGGTTTACCCTATAGCTGTAATTCGTGATTTGAGTTGAAGGGGGGTATCTCAGCCCCAGGGATGGTTTACCCTATAGCTGTTATTCGTGTTTCAAGGCAAAGGGGGGTATCTCAGCACTAGGGATGGTTTACCCTATAGCTGTTATACGTGATTTGAGTTAAAGGGGGGTATCTGAGCCCCAGGGATGGTTTACCCTATAGCTGTAATTCGTGATTTGAGTTGAAGGGGGATATCTGAGCCCCAGGAATGGTTTACCCTATAGCTGTGATTCGTGATTCGAGTTGAAGAGGGGTATCTCAGCCCTAGGGATGGTTTACCCTATAGCTGTTATTCGTGATTCAAGGCAAAGGGGGGTATCTCAGCACTAGGGATGGTTTACCCTATAGCTGTAATTCGTGATTTGAATTAAAGGGGGTATCTGAGCCCCAGGGATGGTTTACCCTATAGCAGTAATTCGTGATTTGAGTTGAAGGGGGGTATCTCAGCACTAGGGACGGTTTACCCTATAACTGTAATTCGTGATTCGAGTTGAAGGGGTGTATCTCAGCACTAGGGGTGGTTTACCCTATAGCTGTAATTCGTGATTTGAGTTGAGGGGGGTATCTGAGCCCCGGAGAGGGTTTACCCTATAGCTGTTATTCGTGATTTTAGTTGAGAGGGGTATCTCAGCACTAGGGATGGTTTACCCTATAGCTGTAATTCGTGACTTGAGTTGAAGGAGGGTATCTCAGCACTAGGGATGGTTTACCCTATAGCTGTAATTCGTGATTTGAGTTAAAGGGGGGTATCTCAGCCCCAGGGATGGTTTACCCTATAGCTGTTATTCGTTATTTTAGTCAAAGGGGGTATCTCAGCACTAGGGATGGTTTCCCCTATAGCTGTTATTCGTGATTTGAGCTAAAGGGGGGTATCTCAGCACTAGGGATGGTTTACCCTATAGCTGTTATTCGTGATTTGAGTTAAAGGGGGGTATCTCAGCCCCAGGGATGGTTTACCCTATAGCTGTTATTCGTGATTTGAGTTGAAGGGGGGTATCTTAGCACTAAGGATGGTTTACCCTATAGCTGTATTCGTCATTTGCGTGAGGGCGGGGGGGACAAAGGGAGGCCGCCTCTTTCACTGGCGTGACTATTCTTGAACAAAGACGAGTGAGAGTTCACCATTGGACTTCTCGAAATGTTTGGTATAGATTGATGGAATTATGAAGACACATATATATTTTGTGAGAACGTATAAGGAAATGAGAATGTAACATAATTGTGGCTGAATATTCATGATATCTTCGTGCGAACATAGTATCTTGTAAATTGTTGAGCATCAGAATACTTATATCGAAGAAACTATTGAATCGATAGAATACTAGCTTTATTTGACATTGCGATGCTAATATTATTGATGAATAATGATATTCGAATTAATGTTACGATATATTGACATAAATTAACTTGCACTGACATGCGTATGTGGACAGCTGAGGGGTGAACAGTCCCTAGGGCTGAGATACCCCCCTTTACCACGAATAAAGGATATCAGCTATAGGGTACACCATCCCTCGGGCTCAGGTACCTCCCTCCAACTCAAATCACGAATAACATCTACAGGGAAAACCATCCCCAGTGCTGAGATACCCCCCTTTAACTCAAATCACGAATAACAGCTATAGGGTAAACCATCCCTAGGGCTGAGGTACCCCCTTTGACTCGAATAACGAATAACAGCTATAGGGTAAACCATCCCTAGGGCTGAGATACCCCCCTTTAACTCAAATCACGAATAACAGCTATAGGGTAAACCATCCCTAGGGCTGAGGTACCCCCTTTGACTCGAATAACGAATAACAGCTATAGGGTAAACCATCCCTAGGGCTGAGATACCCCCCTTTAACTCAAATCACGAATAACAGCTATAGGGTAAACCATCCCTAGGGCTGAGGTACCCCCTTTGACTCGAATAACGAATAACAGCTATAGGGTAAACCATCCCTAGGGCTGAGATACCCCCCTTTAACTCAAATCACGAATAACAGCTATAGGGTAAACCATCCCTAGGGCTGAGATACCCAATTGACTCGAATAACGAATAACAGCTATAGGGTAAACCATCCCTAGGGCTGAGATACCCCCTTAAACTCAAATCACGAATTACAGCTATAGAGTAAACCATCCCTAGTGCTGAGATACCCCCCTTTAACTCAAATCACGAATAACAGCTATAGGGTAAACCATCCCTAGGGCTGAGGTACCCCCTTTGACTCGAATAACGAATAACAGCTATAGGGTAAACCATCCCTAGGGCTGAGATACCCCCCTTTAACTCAAATCACGAATAACAGCTATAGGGTAAACCATCCCTAGGGCTGAGATACCCAATTGACTCGAATAACGAATAACAGCTATAGGGTAAACCATCCCTAGGGCTGAGATACCCCCTTAAACTCAAATCACGAATTACAGCTATAGAGTAAACCATCTCCAGTGCTGAGATACCCCCCTTTAACTCAAATCACGAATTACAGCTATAGAGTAAACCATCCCCAGTGCTGAGATACCCCCCTTTAACTCAAATCACGAATTACAGCTATAGAGTAAACCATCCCCAGTGCTGAGATACCCCCCTTTAACTCAAATCACGAATTACAGCTATAGAGTAAACCATCCCTAGTGCTGAGATACCCCCCTTTAACTCAAATCACGAATTACAGCTATAGAGTAAACCATCCCCAGTGCTGAGATACCCCCCTTTAACTCAAATCACGAATAACAGCTATAGGGTAAACCATCCCTAGGGATGAGGTACCCCCTTTAACTTAAATCACGAATAACAGCTATAGGGTAAACCATCCCTAGTGCTGAGATACCCCCCTTTAACTCAAATCACGAATAACAGCTATAGGGTAAACCATCCTCAGTGCTGAGATACCCCCTTAAACTCAAATCACGAATAACAGCTATAGAGTAAACCATCCCCAGTGCTGAGATACCCCCCTTTCTCTCAAATCACGAATTACAGCTATAGAGTAAACCATCCCCAGTGCTGAGATACCCCCCTTTAACTCAAATCACGAATAACAGCTATAGGGTAAACCATCCCTAGTGCTGAGATACCCCCTTAAACTCAAATCACGAATTACAGCTATAGAGTAAACCATCCCCAGTGCTGAGATACCCCCCTTTCTCTCAAATCACGAATTACAGCTATAGAGTAAACCATCCCCAGTGCTGAGATACCCCCCTTTAACTCAAATCACGAATAACAGCTATAGGGTAAACCATCCCTAGTGCTGAGATACCCAATTGACTCGAATAACGAATAACAGCTATAGGGTAAACCATCCCTAGGGCTGAGATACCCCCTTAAACTCAAATCACGAATAACAGCTATAGAGTTAACCATCCCCAGTGCTGAGATACCCCCCTTTAACTCAAATCACGAATAACAGCTATAGGGTGAACCATCCCTAGGGCTGAGGTACCCCCTTTAACTTAAATCACGAATAACAGCTATAGGGTAAACCATCCCTAGTGCTGAGGTACCCCCCTTTCTCTCAAATCACGAATAACAGCTATAGGGTAAACCATCCCTAGTGCTGAGGTACCCCCCTTTCTCTCAAATCACGAATAACAGCTATAGAGTAAACCATCCTCAGTGCTGAGATACCCCCCTTTCTCTCAAATCACTAATAACAGCTATAGGGTAAACCATCCCTAGTGCTGAGATACCCCCCTTTAACTCAAATCACGAATAACAGCTATAGGGTAAACCATCCCTAGTGCTGAGATACCCCCTTAAACTCAAATCACGAATTACAGCTATAGAGTAAACCATCCCCAGTGCTGAGATACCCCCCTTTCTCTCAAATCACGAATTACAGCTATAGAGTAAACCATCCCCAGTGCTGAGATACCCCCCTTTAACTCAAATCACGAATAACAGCTATAGGGTAAACCATCCCTAGTGCTGAGATACCCCCTTAAACTCAAATCACGAATTACAGCTATAGAGTAAACCATCCCCAGTGCTGAGATACCCCCCTTTCTCTCAAATCACGAATTACAGCTATAGAGTAAACCATCCCCAGTGCTGAGATATCCCCCTTTAACTCAAATCACGAATAACAGCTATAGGGTAAACCATCCCTAGTGCTGAGATATCCCCTTTGACTTAAATAACGAATAACAGCTATAGGGTAAACCATCCCTAGTGCTGAGATACCCAATTGACTCGAATAACGAATAACAGCTATAGGGTAAACCATCCCTAGGGCTGAGATACCCTTCTTTGGCTTGAATCACGATAGGGTAAACCATCCCTAGGGCTGAGATACCCTTCTTTGGCTTGAATCACGAATAACAGCTATAGGGTAAACCATCCATAGTGCTGAGATACCCCCTTTGACTTGAATAACGAATAACAGCTATAGGGTAAACCATCCCTAGGGCTGAGATACCCCCCTTTCTCTCAAATCACGAATTACAGCTATAGGGTAAACCATCCCTAGTGCTGAGATACCCCCCTTTAGCTCAAGTCACGAATAACAGCTATAGGGTAAACTATCCCTAGTGCTGAGATATCCCCTTTGACTTAAATAACGAATAACAGCTATAGGGTAAACCATCCCTGGGCTGAGATACCCCCCTTTAACTCAAATCACGAATTACAGCTATAGGGTAAACCATCCCCAGTGCTGAGATACCCCCCTTTAACTCAAATCACTAATTACAGCTATAGGGTAAACCATCCCTAGTGCTGAGGTACCCCCCTTCGACTCAAATAACGAATAACAGCTATAGGGTAAACCATCCCTGAAGCTGAGATACCCCCCTTTAACTCAAATCACGAATTACAGCTATAGGGTAAACCATCCCTAGGGCTGAGATACCCCCTTTAACTCAAATCACGAATTACAGCTATAGAGTAAACCATCCCCAGTGCTGAGATACCCCCCTCTAACTTAAATCACGAATAACAGCTATAGAGTAAACCATCCCTAGTGCTGAGATATCCCCTTTGACTTAAATAACGAATAACAGCTATAGGGTAAACCATCCCTGGGGCTGAGATACCCCCCTTTAACTTAAATCACGAATAACAGCTATAGAGTAAACCATCCCTAGTGCTGAGATATCCCCTTTGACTTAAATAACGAATAACAGCTATAGGGTAAACCATCCCTGGGGCTGAGATACCCCCCTTTAACTCAAATCACGAATTACAGCTATAGGGTAAACCATCCCTAGGGCTGAGATACCCAATTGACTCGAATAACGAATAACAGCTATAGGGTAAACCATCCCTAGGGCTGAGATACCCCCCTCAACTAAAATCACTAATAACAGCTATAGGGTAAACCATCCCTAGTGCTGAGATACCCAATTGACTTGAATAACGAATAACAGCTATAGGGTAAACCATCCCTAGGGCTGAGATACCCTTCTTTGGCTTGAATCACGAATAACAGCTATAGGGTAAACCATCCCTAGTGCTGAGATACCCCCTTTGACATGAATAACGAATAACAGCTATAGGGTAAACCATCCCTAGGGCTGAGATACCCCCCTTTCTCTCAAATCACAAATTACAGCTATAGGGTAAACCATCCCTAGTGCTGAGATACCCCCCTTTAGCTCAAATCACTAATAACAGCTATAGGGTAAACCATCCCCAGGGCTGAGATACCCAATTGACTCGAATAACGAATAAAAGCTATAGGGTAAACCATCCCTAGGGCTGAGATACCCCCCTTCAACTCAAATCACGAATCACAGCTATAGGGTAAACCATCCCTAGTGCTGAGATACCCCCCTTTGACTTGAATAACGAATAACAGCTATAGGGTGAACCATCCCTGGGGCTGAGATACCTCCCTTTAACTCAAATCACGAATAACAGCTGTAGGGTAAACCATCTCTAGGGCTCAGATACCCCCCTTAACTCAAATCACGAATAACAGCTATAGGGTACACCATCCCTAGAGCTGCCCCCCCCTTTAACTCAAATCACGAATAACAGCTGTAGGGTAAACCATCTCTAGGGCTCAGATACCCCCCTTAACTCAAATCACGAATAACAGCTATAGGGTACACCATCCCTAGAGCTGAGATACCCCCCTTAACTTAAATCAAGAATAATTACTAGGGTAAACCATCCCCAGTGCTGAGATACCCCCCTTCAACTTAAATCACGAATAACAGCTATAGGGTAAACCATCTCCAGGGCTGAGATACCCCCCTTTAACTTAAATCAAGAATAATAACTATAGGGTAAACCATCTCCAGTGCTGAGATACCCCCTCTCGCTCTTCATAGTCGTCAATGGGGGTATTAGATCACTGGGTAGGTAATCGTACACTAGGGATGGATTACCGGGTAGGTAAACCATCTCTAGTGTACGATTACCGGGGGGTATATGGTCCCTAGTGTTGGTTTCCCGGGGGGTATAAGATCGGGGAGGTAAACCATCACTGTCACACCGGCATAACCAGGTTTGAATGTGTTGATATCCATTCTCATGCAACGAAATTACGAAATAATTGTGTATTAGCAAACTCTGCGAGTAAGGGCAATGCGAAATAGCACGTAATGGTTGGCTATGAGCGAGTCACAATAAAAGAAGAATATGGCGGATTGTCGCCATTTTTTGGAACACGGCCTTGTACGCCTCTATAACCTGTAGATGCATCTCTCTGTATACTTCTCTATGGAATGATCAATATTATCAATAGATCTTAGTTATCATCACAGTGCGTCGCTAAAATCGAAATAAATTAAATTGATAAGTAAGATATATTGGCGTCGAATGAATGATTAATGAGTTGACACCTGTTGAGTTGAATGAGAATGATACCTGTAAAAACCCCTCGGAAATCGAATCAAGGCCCGATATGTATCTCACCTCCCGGATCACGCGAAGCGAGCGCGTTAGCAACTGAGCTAATAGTGCCGGTTGCTGTGTGAATAATATGGAAGTAGGGTGCAGTTGCTGTCGGAAATACAATTATATATTTACTAGGCAAACGCAGGATGTGCGTTGTACGATGAGCGAGATGTCTATATAAAGTATAATCGAAAACTCTACAAACCTTGATCATTTGAAATGAACTTCATCCGATGTCAATGAATCTAGAAAGCCGTGACTTCGACAATGCAACATTTTTCAACTTTCTATCTTTCCGATGAATAAAATACATTTATTATATTATTTTCTCCAAAACGGCTGGTCCGAATATCAAACCAAATTTTTATTCATGTATATTATTCTTGTGTTCACATTTTGTGGAAAATTTGAATCATATTGAAGAGATTTAATTTTTCAATTTTTTCCGCTCAGCCAAATCTTATGGGGTTTTTAGAAACTTCTAAATGATGTTTCTCCAAAATGGTCCAACCGATTAGACCTCAAAACTATACAGTTCTAAGTTGGATAAGTTTGCATATAAAAAAAAGTTTCATGTCGATCGGTCAAACCCTGCGACCTGTGCAGTGTTTACAAAAAAAAAACGCACAGACAAAGTTCCGTAAGAGTTCAGTGAAAATCTTCGCTACGCTCATCTGAAAAATGTTAATTAATAATAACTTATTTATTAATATCGTTTCAAAACAATGTACAAGAAAGGTTATAATAAACATACGTGCGCGTGTACGTGTAGAAGACACGTGTAGACCCTAATATAATTTAAGAAAACGTAGACATTTTTAAAAGATGTAACTTATTATTGCTTCAGAAAGTGGGAGTGTCCCGTAATAGAAAGAGTGAAGGGTAAGGACGAACAGGAATGTGAAACAAACAAAAGCAACAAAAGAAGCTTCTTCTTTATAACAAATTATTAATACTTACTTATTAACCGTTTAAACACGTACCCTTCAACATTAAACATTGCTTAGCTTTTCTTAAACTACCCTAGGTATAGCCTGCCTCTTGAACAAACATTATTATGTCTACTCTTGGTCGGATTTCAACAAGAACAAATTATATTATTTGTCAAACACAAAGTTTCGTCTTTAGTTTTAGTTTTAGTTTATTATAAGTTTACACACTATTTATCTATTTCAGAAGAATTTTGGATCTTGTATGTACAGCGACCGTACGGACTATGAACTAAAATTAAAATGGTTTTGAGTTTCGATTATTTTATTACTGTAGCTCCTATTTTTCTATGGGACGAACCTAGCGAATACTACGATAATTTAGTTGAAACTGTATGAGCGTGGATATTCATGAAAAATACTACATTATAGGCATATTATTACATTTAATGGCCGAAGTAGATGATATGAAAAATGCTTGGAAAATCGAAAAATTAATGCTGAGATTTTTTTTTATATTACTTGTAGGAAAGTTGGCTAGCTATTCTATTTCTCTATTCTACTTGAAATCGAAGAGTAGGCCTATATTCACAATACAATTTTGATAGACCTTCCAATGAGCCAATCAAAACCACTGCACAAAAAAATCATTTCTCATCATTATCTACATTTTTATACTAATAATAAAATTAAAATAGAAGAAAAATTCAAAATCATTTCATTTTCTAATGCTTCGACTTCGCCATCACATGCATTCATGTGCGGGTTTTTGCTATTTAATAGACTCGTCCATGGTAATTCTCGTATCCAGCTGCCGGTTTTGCCGTACCTGTTCAATTATTATACCGAAGGATGATTATAGTAGCTGGATTGATTATTTATAATATGTGGTTTTAAGCTGCCTGCAGGGGGCTGTAATAACTCACTCAGTAAATAGCTCGAATCACTCCAGCGTGAGTCAGTCTGCCAAATCTACATGACATTGCCTTATGGCTAGAGATGCAGGACTTTATCAAATCTGACAATTTCACAAAGATATGTATTTGGGGTTTTCTTTTACGTTCCATGATTTTTCGATCCATCTAATATTACATTATAATTTAACATTTTCCACTAGAAATGTAGTTTTCAGTACATTTAGCTACATCTATCTCGTGAAAATGTGCACGATTTTGAAGATAATGCGCTGCACTGTATGAAAAATTGTTTTCGAAATATGTTTTCAGACATAAAATAGACTGGAGAATCCAACGGTCAAATTAAAAAAAAAAAAAAACATTTTCTGCTAATAACTATATATCAACAGTGTATAAGCATGGTATTAGGACAGCTTCTTGCATAAAAGTAAAAAGTCCGAAAGAATTTGAATTTCCGCTAATAATTCCGTGTATAGTTGTTGATCTAGAGTTTGCAGCTATGTTTTTATAGTAGTTTGCCACAAAATGCTACATTCCACATTAAAATAAGATACCAAAATTGAATATGAATGCTATACATTCCTACAACTCTGGTGTAAGTACTTTATTGGTTCATGAATTTCATCATTGGAAAACAAATTGGTATAGGCCTATTCTCCATTTTCACCTTTGCAACTTTCATGCCATGTACAAACACTCACAACCGTATAGTTATTACAATCTCAATTTGATTGTTGCAATATTGAAACAATAATAGGCTGAAATTTTGATCAAATACAAATCTTGATCAAATAAACGTATAATACTGAACCACGCGCGTGATTGACCCTTGTTATTATACGTCAGACCAATGGTTAGACCATGGATAAGTCAATGGTCTAATCCAAAAATAACTCAAAGTAAGACAAAATAAGTCAGTGGGCAGACCGAGGGGTTAATAACTCCTGAAATCTGATGTACGGTTGCTATGAAATCCCCTTGAATCCCTCGAGATAGTTTGAAAACACTTGAAATCCCCGAAATCGCTCGAAATTCTTGAAATCCCTGAAATATCATGAAATCCCTTAAATCTCTTGAAATCCCTGAAATCACTTGAAATCCCTGAAATCAGCTGAAATCATGAAATCTGAAATCAGGTGTACACCAAATTTGCGAGTTGTTAGCCCTCGGGTCAGATATTGTAGTTAATTGATGACTGTCACGAAAGCACCAAAAAATTGAATTTATCTCAGAAATATTACCGAAATTTATCATTCCAAAATGTTTACACCCCTAACTGCAATTAATAATAATTATATAATATAATCATCACCCATCCCTATAGGATCTTTCTCACTGAATTGGGCCAAATTTCAAGTTGGGCCCAAGTTATACTTTAAAGTTTGAAGTCAGGCAATATTCAAGCACAGTTGATTATGGAGCTAATTTTGCGATTGTAGATTTGCGGGCTATTGCCCGAGACTTTTATGAGCATAACGGGTACAAACGTGTGTGGTAATTTTTGTTTTTTATATTTATATTGAGTTTAACGACGCACTGTAATGATAACTAAGATATATTGGCGTCGGACGAATGATTAATGAGATGGTGGGATTTTATACTGTTATAATAAGTGGGACTAAATTATAATTGCCCGCGAGTAATTTGAATACTGTATTAAAATCGTGTTATATATACGATTATACTTTGTGTAATATAATAAAGAGAAAATGATATATCGGTACATGTCATGTTTTATAAAACATGCATTTTTCAAGAAAGTCTTTTTAGTAACTTATAAGTCATGTTACTTATTTATAAGTCATGAAAGTGCATTACATTATTATTTTTAAAGTTATGCAATATAATTACAGTAAATGGCATCTTATCTCCATTCAACTTTCACCCATGCATTTTGTTTCTATACCAAGCAATCGGCGTAGCAATCGGGGGCTTCTTGTATGACAATTGTCACCCTTTAGAGAGATTGTTTTTTATTCTAATTCTATGACGGTGTATTATATTACCTTAAATTTCAGTTCATTTCTTGCTGAATCAGATATATTGAAATCTTCATAATCATTGAATGAATTAACGAAATCTTCGTAAACACACTGAAAACTTTCTTGTAGTTTTACCCCATTTTTTTTTCATTTATATTCCATGTGGTTCAAAAATTAACTGGAAAACTGTGATATATATTATCTATTATCAAGATCGAAACTTGATCCAAAATCACTGTTCCCCAATCAAGGCTAAGAATGAAAGGTAGAATCGTTACCACTCCAATGAATAACCATCAATAAGATAACACTAATATTACGAATTATATAATTATATGTATTCATTCACCAAATTTTACAAAAATAAATACTTTCAGAAATATTTATTTCGAATAATGAAACTTTTATTTCATATATGGTTCGCAAGATGACTAACATCACATAATGCATTTCAATAAAACGAGTATATTTATGATTTATCGACATAATTATCCTACTATAATATCTTCCCCCATGCTAAGTTGGATATTAAAATTCCTCGAAGTGCAACCTGTCAAGTAGTCAACAGTCTGCATGCAATTAGTGCACATTCAAAAGTGTATTATAATTCCTGCATTAAGTCACTAATAGCTTTGGGTGTGGAACAATGACAGTAAATTATCTCGCGTGCAAGCAGTATTATATATATAGACTTACACTTATACCACTGCCTACATGTAGAACAGCGAAATATAAGAGCTATTTTAATCATACTTGATAAAGATTTATCACATAATTTTTATTACATTGTTGTTGCTATATAGTTGAGATATTTTAAGAATAAATTGATTGGTACCAAAATAAAAACAGATACGTTTTGTGGTAATTGATACATTGCTGCTTGGCTTCTCCTTTTTAGTAGATAAAAGAGTAAGACCCATCAAATAATTCAATTTTATATTCTAAATTTCTACTATGTATTAGTAATGTATTTAATATGGTTCATATAACAACTAATTTTTCAAATTAATTTATACATTCAAAAAGGAAAATAAAAATAAAACATGCATAATAGAAACGTTCAGATTAACACTCAACAGGCACTCAACATTCAACTAAGGTACCTGGTATTTGAATTTTCGAGTTTACAGACAGATTATTGGTATCGGATTTCTTCATTTCTTCAATTAAAACCCTTATGTAGCATCATTCTAGTAATCACATGCGAGGTCAGCCATCAGTTTTTTCAATAATTGTTTACTAGTTACTAATAGTTACTAATGCAAGATAAAATTGAAAACTTCCAAACTCATACGAATCCAAAATCGTCTCTATCCAGACTCGCCTCATTCAACTAATTCCAATTCCAAAGTTGCCTCTTTTCAGATTCGTCTCATTTGCTGTGCTACTAGTGCTTTTCAATGAATGAGGCGAGTTTGGAAACGACCAATTTAAATCTCCATTAAATTAAGTGTCAATATTTCTCAATCGTAGAAAAGTTAATGAACCAATGCAAACAAATGTCGATAATTATGTATATATTTGGGCATGGGTTCGAGTCCCGCATAAGGCATGTGTTTTTGTAAACGTCCTTTCACATATCATTACTTCATCGTTTCACTTTTTTTTTCTTTTTTTTTTTCTAATGCTGCTTAACGACCCCACCAACAGCTAGGTTATACAGGGGTACGAATGAGCGGGTGATAATGAAACGATGAAGTGATGATAGGTGAAAGGACGCTTACAAAAACCCATGCCTTATGGAGGACTCGAACCCACGCCCAACGGTGACTTCAGTTACTATCGCTAGCGACAATTGACTTAGCCACCGGGGCGGCTCGTTTCACTATCATCCGCTCATTCCGATATAGCATTTGTAGTAGCCTTCATTTGTAACCTCTATGAAACTAATATGATTTATTGAATTAAACTTGAAATGAGTAAGGCATTGTCTGATTCTTCAGATAAATCTTCCTTCACATTATAAAATAATTATCTATGACCAATTACTAGTCATGAAGAGTGACCCGGCTGAGAATTATACACCTATTGGCGCCTACTTGGCTCGCAATAAGCATGTAAATGGATGTAATACGATTGGGCTTATCCTTGGCGTTTGATATACCTTGAAGCACCTGATTTGCAAGGGCGGGGCTGCCCTGACAAGTAAAGGAACAAGATTTAATAGACAGAGGGATCGTTTTATTCACGCTATATTGACTTCCAAACATGGCGAAATAACTAGTACCGTGGTGGACTTTTGCTAATCGGAAAGATATTCAACGGTTAACAATCTAGAGACCACTTTATCCATGCAATATTTTGGTAAAAGTTGATCAATTCATTCATTTATATTGGGTTTAACGACGCAATGTAGGCCTACTGATGACGAAGATCTATTGGCGTCGGTGAATGATGACTATGGGATAATGGGATGATGAGATGAAAGTTTTTTTTCTTCTATTGTTGGGAGGAGTAAGTCGTGGCCTATTTCCTAGTATCAGCCTGAATGATAGAGGGAAACCACCAGAAACCTTTGTCACGATGGTCGACAATGGCGGGAATAGAACCCCGGTTTCCTGAATGACGGTCAGTCAATGTAAAAGTTAATCAAGTGTCAACTTCTTATCTCGCTTTATTACCTGTTTTTCATTGGCTATATAATCAGCCTATTAGCCTAACGCGGAGTCTTTCATGTACTTATTCAAATCCTGTGCTTTAGTAGTCAACAGAAGAAGTCTTTGAGAAGTATAAATTGATGGAAAAAGTGCGGGAATACAATGATATAAATTTAAAAAATTCCATTATTGATGTTTTTCGTTGTTTTTTACTTTGTTTCGAAACGTATTTAGTTGCTAGACGTATTTAGTTGCTTGCTATAATTAGTAAAAATAAAAACATTGCTAAAAACACCATTTCATCCAAGAATGATGTTTTGTTCATCCAATAGCCCGCTTGCGTTATTGGATAAAACAATTTGTAATTATTTTTTTTTAATGCTGATTAACGACCCCACCAACAGCTACCTTATACAGGGGTACGAATGATCGGATGATAATGAAACGATGAAGTGATGATAGGTGAAAGGACGTTCACAAAAACCCATGCCTTATGCGGACTCGAACCCACGCCCAACGGTGACTTCAGTTACTACAGCTAGCGATAATTGACTTAGCCACCGGGGCGGCTAATTTGTAATCGTTAGTTCTTCTTGTGACAGCGAAATATCTCGTAATAGAACTTGAAAAGATCTCATAAAAACGATCTAATGAATCAAGAAAACTCGTTGTGTGTATGGCTAACGTAACGCTTTCATTAGTGAACTTGAGTTGATTGACTTTAATATTTATTAAGTTGAATATCAAATTTAGTTTTTTAGTTTTATTTAGTGCACCTATGCTTCATGATGAATGCGCGAAAAGTTAACTCGACAATTTGTGTATACGGTCTATCATCTAAACAAATAATTATATATCTCAGTGGTACGTACTAACACAAAAGTGACAAAAGTATATAAAAATAGAATACAAAGAAAAAACAGGAGTGATAAAAACGAAATAACTTATGCCTATCAACAAAATGCCAACAAAATGTCAGCTCGGTCAAAGGATTAATAATTAAATGTGTTGAAATTAGTTCTCGAGCTCGCTTGTCGCACATATTCTGTCATTGGATTCGAATATAGTTATACGTTATTGAAGAAATATATTAATAATTATGATGAAATCTGAGAGTAATTTTCATTTTTGTATTACTTAATTTAGGTGAGTGATGGAAAAAGTACTTGGTGAATGATTTTGTTTTTATCCAAAGGCAATAAATTGCTCATTGCCCAGTTCAGGGGCGGTTTTACAGGGCGGGCCGGACTGGCCCGGGCTCCCCGATAGTTTCCTTACTTCGTTGTTTAAGAAAAACATTAAGCATTATGGGTATACTTCTTGAATTTTTTTAAATTTTGTTATTAATTTTCTTTTTGAAAATGTGCGTTGTATCAAACAACGATAGTAATTTTGAGCTCAATTTTTGCGTTGCTCTTCCGCCGAGCGTAGTTAACGTGGGAAAACGCGATCTGATTTGAGGAATGGCTGCAGTCACAGTGAACAAATGCTGGCAATATTTAAGCAGTAATTTGTCTGTATTTGTCGCATAGCTGCTACCAAGCAAATAGATTATTTCTCATCATAATTTAGTTATTAAACATTATTTCTGAACTAGGAAAACGCAGAATGTGCGATGAGATTGTTAGATGAGCTTAGAAGTATGGAAATCTGGAATTGAAAAATACTCTGTCAGCTCAATCTACATCTACAAACCTATTGGACTACTTCAAACGCTGAAAAACCTTACCTGCAACTTGTTGCTATTCATAGAGCAACCTGTCGCATATGCACTTTGCATTACATGATTGAGCCTGATATTTGATGAAATGTATACTTTAATTGCGTTTTCTTCGTTATGTCTCATCCGATTGTTGCACAAATTGATGAAAATGTGTATGATAGTTGTTTTCATATTCTGTATGAATTTGAAAGGTAATGAAAATTTTTCGTTTTGAAGTATTTTTCCCCCGGGTTATTCTTATGGGGATTTTCCGAACTTTCCAAATTTTTTCCGGAAAAACCGTTTGACCGACTTTTGAATTTTTTCAATTTTTGACTGAATTGAAGAGTGTGCACGTTGTCAAGTGTAAAGTATATGTAAATCGTTTTAAAATGATACTTTTTACTTTTTGTTTACCATTTTTTTTAAGTTTATTTTGTTACTATTTTTTGACGACTGAACTAAGCGTGTACCAGTCCACCCACCATAAATAAATAAATAAATATATTAGATGATTGCAAACATAGCTGGGCCCTCCTAACATATTTGGGTGAAAAACCGCCCCTGGCGAAAACCGATATAGTCTAATATTCTTCTGTGACTTTCTTACCTGAAATAAGTATCTACAAACTAATATATAAGTTATAGTATAATATTATAATAACAAGCTAGTAACTATATTCAAATGTAGTAATTCTATCCGTCCAAGACTGTACATATGTGTATCGTTTGATTTACAAGTGTGTCGCCAGCATACCTCCACCTCTCTTGTACACGATAGAAAGAAGTGTTCAGATCGCCACCACCCTTTAAAGGTCGTAAATGTGCAACACTGATGGTGATTACCAACATGTAACAGGGCAAAATGTTTACTTAATAATAGAAAGCAATCGGTTAATTAAGATTTCTGTTCAGGTATTCAGGAATCACATTATTTGTTAAACTTGTAATGCAAGAAACCACGAAGATCATTGTTAATATAATTAGAATAGGCCCTATGTATTTTCAGCATATTTTGTGGTATTTGCGGTATTTTATATTCATAATAGTGGTATATATTTTTCAGAAAAATTAACACCATGAAATAATTATCATCAGTTGGGAGCCAGTTACTTTTAATTTCTATTATTGTTTGTTTATTGATTGTTGTATTGTTTATTGATTGTAAATTGTATTATCTCATACATAAATAAAAGATAATTAATTGGTATAGTGTCAATGATATTAATTTAAATATTCATATTTGATTGCTATTAATATTTTGTCTTTAAATAGCTGTATTACCCATTGTAGGAAAGTAAAAATCTACTACAGTTACTAAAGCATGTTCATTTCCCCTGCCAATTCCCCGAGTTAGTATCAAGACATTCTTCTTTCGTCGTCTATCTGTATACTCTTGCATTTAAATAGAGTAGCTATATTTTGTAATCCAAATATCCAAAATATTCAGAATGTGAGGTAAAAACAAACTAAAACAGCCTGTAATAGGAAGTCTTGAAGAGCTATTTTGAATAGCATAATATCGAATAGTAGAGGTATGATCGCCCTTGTGGTGCCCGTTCCCGTGAAAATGATCCCACACCATCGTCATTCTTAGCCTCAATCGGGAAGCAATTAGTTTGACGATATATATATATATATATATATATATATATATATATATATATATATATATATATATATATATATATATATATATTTATATTTAACTATAAAATATAGTTATATAATAAATATATACAATTTGAATATATAGGCCTATATATTCAGCTTAACCTATGTCTTAACTATCGAACTACCCTACAACAAAACATACGACATCTGACAATTAAGTCGCCATATTAGAAGGGATGTTTTGAAGGATTGGATTCCGATGGTTTCGAATTTGTGAATACCTGAAAATAAAATAAAAACTTGCATTAGTAGACTTAGATAGGCCTACTAACGTTAGGAACAGTACCAAACGCCATACTCTAGAACTTCGAAAACTCACAAATATTCCAAGTATAATTAAAACCGTGAATTTGTCACAAACTCGTCGCATGGCGATCTTGAATTGAATGCATCAGAGCTTATAAACGCAACATTTCAGCCATTTCTTGTTTCTCACATTAATTACTATTATACATACGTTCATTTTTCCGTCTCGTTAAATCCATGGTTAAAAAAACGTTACGAAAGAAAGGAAGGATTAGGTGAATAGTTCGTGCTACGGGAAGCGCCAAATGAATTATTAGTCTCGAAGCTGTCATATCTCAATGAAACATAATATGTTACTTATGAACAAGAATATTTTCTGCTCGATAGCTTCAACAGTCCAGCCCGAGTATTTCCTCAAAAACAGATTTGAAAAAAACATTATGGAGTCGTTTGCGTTTGCATTGCAAGCGATTTGGGCGATACAACTTGACACCGATTGGATACGATACGCCCTTTTATATTAGCATATTATTCAAAATCAAATTCCACTGGATTAATTTACACTTTTTTGTCTCGTTGTAAATTGTGAGCACTAGTTTTGAGCTTGATCAAGATGAATTGCGGTAGATTAATGATGTGGAACCGACAAGTTTCATTATTATTATAATTCAGGATAGAACCAGAGTAATACCTTGGTATTACACAAATTAAGCTATACGAGTGTTGTCTTTGAGTTTGAATACGTGATGACATGACTGCTACAACCAGTTAGAATAGCCAGTTAGATATCGTGGAATTTGGAGGCTATGATATTATTAAAACTCAACTTTTTCGCTTGGGTTAGATTCGGCGAGACGAGGCTATAGGTTAGGGCAGCGGGTTTGAGGCTCGGGTAGAGTAGTTTTCACATCTATTCAAAAGAAATGTATAATAGTAATAATAGTTCTATATTATTTTATAATTGGTGAGAAATGTCTGATAAATAATATAAATGTGAGAAATTTTAAAATATGAGACCAGCAGACAAAAAAATATAATATTTTCTACAATTTTGGATTTTACACATTTCACAATTCACGAGGTAAAATACGTGAATGATTTATGAAATTCTACAAAAAAGTTTTTAAAAAATCTTTTCCATCTTATTACGATTTCCATTGATATCTGTGATAGGTGAAAATCCCAAGATCGAACACCAAAGCGTTCTTCTGTGTATAATTCCACATTAATTGAAAAACATTGAGACGTATCTAAATATTCACACATTTTACTCTCCCAAGAATACTAAATAGGCCCGAGGTATTTCATCACTGTATGAATAAAATTAAAAAGTTCTTATCTCAAATATCAGGACGGGTGATGATATAATATTATAGCCCATCAGACTTACTGATCTGTATACAGTTGCCGACAACCAATTTATGGGTAGGATTAAGCTACAACATCCATGATTACTGCTTTAATAAGTTTCATTTTTTATACTTATTAATATTATTGAGAGATTAATCTGTCACTGACTTAATTTCCACTATTCTAATACTTTTTAAACTTGCCGGAGACGAGGACATTAAGAATAGACACGCGTACTGCCTGAAGAGTACCTCACAGTACCCATAAACGATCCCATAAACGAAACAACAAGTTCCAATAATGTGACAAATATACTCAAAAATATACAAATCATAGACAAGACGTCGCTCAATAAGGGACTTAAGTTACTTAAACGCAGGTTGATATAGGAAAACAGATTGTTATGTATGATGTACACCTGTCTTGTCGATGAAATATAATTAGACTGAGTTTTACGAAAAATAAATATGTGATGATCAGGAGAATTAATAATTTCATGGGAATCGATTTAGCGACATGTCAGATTTTTGGTGATTACTTTTGAACGGAATGAGATTGAATGGAATTCGGAGAAACACAGGTGCATTCGATACCTTCAAGATGGTATAAGGTATAACTATTTAACTCACATCGCATAATTTTCACGCGTATAATTTTCAAGCGTGTTCAAATTTTCATAATTTTCAAGTGTTTACAGGTTAAAAAATGTATTTTTTCAACCTGTACAAGCTTGACAATTATGCGATATGAGTTAGGCCTATATGAATTGATTTTTACCATCTTGAAGGTAATACAAATACTAGGAAAACGCCTTATATGCGTTGTGAGATGAGCTTAAAAGTATGGAAATGTAGAATTAAGAACATTTGGTCAGCTCAATGTACATATACAGGCCATGGATCACTTCAAAGGTTTACCCGCGGCTGTCTGTTGGTATATAAACCTTGGTTTCCAAACAATTATACCAGTGCCTTCTTCATATCCATCACAGATTTTAAACGTTTTAATTTATTGGTGACACTTGTTGCTCACATTTAATAGTTTCTTAATTGCTTTCTTAATTGCTTTTATTGATGTGTAAAAAAGTACATTAAAAATGCGTTTTCTTCCTTATTTCACATCCGATTGTTCCATAAGTCGCTTAAAATGTGTATGATAGTTCTTCCCACATTCAGTATAAATAGTATAAATTTGCGAGCTTTTGAAAAAAAAATCCAAGTATTTCTCCCCTGGCCTATTCTTATGGGGAATTTCCATACTTTCCAATTTTTTTCCGGAAAAACCGTCCGACCGATTTTTCTGAAAAACAATCCCAACCTATTCTGGTATAACACCAATTTGTAAAAAAAGTTTCGAGTTGATTGAAACATTTTCCTGACTTGTATGCCGCGTACAAAATTACACACACAAAAAAAAAAAAAAAAAAAAAAAACATAAAACCAAGCCCAACATTTTTCGGTACATGGAATGAAAATCTTCGCTACGCTCATCTAACGAGGGGTTTACAACTTGCAAATTTGGTGTACACCTGATTTCAGGGGATTTCAGAGATTTCAAGAAATTTCAGGGGATTTCAAGACATTTCATACTGATTTCAAGGGGATTTCAAGAGATTTTAGGGATTTCAATGGGTCTTCATGGTCAAGTGTACACCGGATTTCAGGAGTTGTTAACTTCTCGTACAAATATAAATCTTGGTTGAAAATAACGGGGTGTAGATTTTGCTTCGTATCATGATTTTTGAAACATGTTGAATTTCAACAGAATATTGTGATACATTTGGTTCCTCCACTGATTTTATTTGTTAAATTCTTAGAATTCTGTAGGCCTACAGTAAGATAGGCCTACATGAGAATTTTGTATCATACCTGCTGCAACAATTTGAAAAAAAATCATTACCTGAGACTTGTACATTTGAAATTATTTGTAGATTTGTGATGGTGATTGTGATTGTGATTGTTTGTGATTTGTGATTATGATAAGTATAGTGAATTTATTTGTA
Organism: Brachyptera putata; assembly: GCA_907164805.1. Taxonomy (NCBI): domain Eukaryota; kingdom Metazoa; phylum Arthropoda; class Insecta; order Plecoptera; family Taeniopterygidae; genus Brachyptera; species Brachyptera putata. The sequence continues at coordinate 37,941,810 of OU015462.1, forward strand.
GATTTTGTAGATTATTTCTAGCCCCTCCTACCACAGGCACCTACACACTACACTACACAGGCAAATACGTACGTGCACGGGTTATTTGCATGCACTTGTCTGTCAACTAATCTGGAAATTAAATGCGATGAAAGAAGAAATAATTTGATGACTTCTTGCTACAAATAGCATTTATCGTAGAAATTAATATTAATAATTCTGCCGCCATTATCTATGCGTCGCGATGCTGTACGGGAATATAATTGTGAAAATTTTCAATTGTATGTTCACCAAATAATAAAAATGATATGAAATCAAATGAAAAACATATCAGGAAAAAAAAACATATATTTTCATATAGAACTGACATTTATGTACGAGGATACTTCTTTTTATCGATCAACTAAAAAATACACGAAAATGGTACTATCGCGAGAATACACAATGAAAAATATTGTTCATAATATAGTCGATTCAGCTATTTTCAAATGAAATCTTCACATATTACATCCACAAAAATTACAGAACGTGTTTCACTTGACTAAAAAAAAGGTACATTTTTTTTCGCGCTTCACAGGTCAAACGAAAATTCAAATTCAATTGAAACTTGGCATGCCTAAGTGTCATCATTTAGGTCGATACCCTATAGTTTTGAGGCTCAATCGGTTGCACCACTTCTGAGAAAACTAATTTTCAAGTTTCCAAATTACTCGTAAGAATAAGTCAGAGAAGAATTTTCTTAAAAAAAAATGTCTTGTGAAAAAATTCAAACTTTCACTGGAATCCGATCAGTCGTTTTGGTTTTGATGTAAAAAATTATATAATCACATTTTGATACATCGTTCAAAGCTACCAATTAAATCCAAGCAACAAGTGTCACCAATTAATGAAGAATGATTCAAACAAGCTGGCCTCATTTATTATCAAAGAAATTACTGAGAATGAGTGATAAATATAAGAGGAGGGTAGTGACATAATTGTTTGGATCTCAAGGTGTATATGTATACAGCTGTCATTACGTTTTATATAATAGTCTAACATTACATATAATATTGAATTGCATTTAATATTACATTCATTAGACTAGTCTACGAAATAAACCAACCGGAATGGAAAGATTGATTTTCAACTTGAATGCCGTCAAAACACCAACTTGAAGTAACTTTTTGAGAGAATTCAATTTCATTCATATTAGCTCATCCATCAACGCGGAAACAGATAACGCGTTTTCCTAGTATGATACACATCAGTGAAATATGCTGGCTTCAGAAATACGGTAGTCAATTTTTGTTTTGAACAAATTGTCAGCTTTCTAGAGCCTACGATTTTAGATTATTCCGGTATTTTATTCTTATTTATAATTATAATACCATTTTTCTTTCATGAATTAATAAATGTGGAAACTATAAGGAAGAAAGAAAGCTACCGATAATGATAAATTAGATAAGGTTAGATAATTGAAAACAAAAAACAATACAAATAGTATACCAATTACAAGAAGAAAGAAGATTTAGAACGGAAAAAGACAGAAGAAAGTATATTGTGAAAAAAGAAGATAGAGATCACATAAAGACAACAAAACAGATAAAGATACTTAGGGCCCATAATAAAGATACAGATAATATTCCTTTTCCCAAACACAAAAGTTTGAATTGTTATCCTTGACTATCCTTGAACTACATTTCCTCTTTGAGTGTAAACAAATTATAATTCGAATATCTTGTTCAAGGTTTTCCGAACTTGATATTGAGATGAAGAAGATTAATAATGATCAGACAATAATATTGTGTTCCGCGCTTGAAGCATTCTGTTACGGTACCTAATATTTTACTATATGATTATAATGGCAAACAGAATTATTTTGTGTTAGCTTAGTATGCAGCGATATCGAAAATATACTATTATAACGTGAGAATGTATTTAAAGAAATGTACTTTCCAATCAAATGTAGACCTATAACTAAGTTCTCTCAATTACTACTTATAGACTAAATGTCACCAAGTTGACAGGCTGTATTAATGAATAGTTTATAAGTATCACGTGGCATACCGTTTTGTTTTCACTCCTTTTATATGAATAAGTTCTTGTAGTTGCTAAAATATTACAGCCCTTGGCTTCAAGTTTTTACCCGGCAGGTTTCTGGGTAGTCTATGGTATTATTATTACATATAATTCCTTTGGGATCGCCGTTCTGGTGCCTGAGCGGAGCACCATATACCTTGACATTCTCATCATTAATAACGCAACACGGTGACTAATTCGATGTGAGTGAAATACGTATTTCAATACCAAAACATGCAAGCAAACCAAATGTTGGTTCGGTAGAATTTGATTTTATTCGAATTTGTAATATATATACTAATTGTAATTAAATTGTCTCCTTCACTTACCAAATATTTTGAAACTTTATTCTTCCGGTACTAAATGTCGTTATAAACACTTGCTTCTACCAACTTTAAAACACACGTGTTTGATTCGGTGGTTACTTGTTTCAACAAACTGTCACTCAAAACGAAAATAAAACGGTTTAAACAAATACTACACACACACACACATGAACAATCAAACAAACCTACAGAGTACCATCACTTCTTTTTCTGTTTGCTCTTGGAAAACACAACCAGAATTTGAAATACGTTTTGACAGTCCCATTGGGGAAATAAGTACTTATTGGTGTAGGTCAATTCACAATGAATCAGTAAAACCAAAACTTTCGCAGTTCACTTCTATTTAAAAATAAATTATTCTATGAATTATTTATTTATTCCGCGGAAAACCTATATTCTCAGCTTCCAATAAATATTCAACGAGCTTATATTTTATATATTTGAAGTTCGTGACTATACTTATGAAAACAAATAGATACTCGTAAGTAAGTAGCCAGGAAACACTTTTAAAAAAGTACACCTTTCACATCTGAAGATTGATTTTGAACGGCTAATGTAACTTTATGACACTATAATAAAAAGAAAACATTTTATAAAACAAGGCGAGGTATTTAGACAATTCAATTTGTTTTCAACCGTGGGTATATAGTTATGTAAAATAAGAATCAGTTATTTGATACCACTACGTATGAACATTTTGTTAAAATAAACACACTTGTTCAGTTAGTTTTATTTCGAAAGATCCATGACGCACAACTATTTGGAGTGACGAATTGAACAGACACAATATTACGTATAGGTACAAGCAAGTTGAGAATCAAGTATATATCAGCCAACACGTGTTGTCTCACGAGCAGGCGAAGACAAACTGAAAGCTGTTAAAATCTTTTCACTGAAAGGAAGGTATTCTTTTTAACAATGTTGTTTGGTTAAGTGATGTATTAAAGGGATTTGTTGAATAAAACTACTAATTGTTATAATGAACGATTAATCAAAATAATTTTATATTCAATAAATATGGTATAATTATGTATCTACGATATTAGTAATTGTTTCTTTTTGACTTTTTATAAATCTCGAAGACTCTTATTTTCTAACAAATAGTTATATATATATATATATATATATATATATATATATATATATATATATATATATATATATATATATATATATATATATATATATATATATATATATAATTAATTTGAAACATTATTCGATATTTCATGGTTATTTGATTAAATATAAGGAAATATTCATGACACAAGACACACTAGAAGGTAATTAAAGTTAATAATATAATATCTTGTGAAAACTGAAAACTTGCATTATGGGCCTATATATTTTATATTTTTGTATACACATTTTTATTTAATATCATGCATTTTATATTCATGATTCAAATTGGATTCGAAGTCCATTTTAGTTATACTCATTTTATATATTTGATTACATTTGATACGATAGCTTTAATTTTGAACTTTGAATTTTTGAATGTGCTAGTATTCTTATTTTCAAAGAAATAAATTCCCAAGTATAATACAATCGTTATTAAATTGTGTTACCTCCTAGTGTTAGGAAGAAGCTCATGTTATTCCTGCTTAGTATATACGCGTATGCCATTTGCCATTTGCCATATGCCATTTGAATTGCTATATGTAATTCCAGTTAAGCATATTATGTAGTCAAGAAAATATATCATAGAATACGGAACGATTTATATCTCATTATGATCGAAAGTTAATCCTATGTGATTAAATCTTAATTAATTATGACTTGGTTAAATTGGCCATATAGCTATTAAACTTCGAAACTACTTGAGTTGAAACCTGATGGATTACCGACCTCTTAGATAACGATCAAGTTTCGCAACACGCTTAGATTTTATATCTCGAGATCTATTAAGACTCCTCACGACGAATGACTATCGTTCTATATAATTACATAGGAAACGCCATTTGAGTATCGATGGACGAATGAGCGACGTGTGAAAATATTCAATTTGTCTTAAAAATATGGCAACAGTAATAAACAAAGTCCAAATAAATATAAATATATATATAAGTTATATATATATATATATATATATATATATATATATATATATATATATATATATATATATATATATATATATATATATATATATATATGATTACACATTGTTTTGGAGGATAATAAAAACAAAGACGAAACCAAATTTAAAATTGTTTCAATATAAATATAATATTTATTACATTTGGATTTATCTTTATGTTTTCATTTTACGCGTTATACTCCCAAATCAATGTATAATCACTAGGCAAACGCAGGATGTGCGTTGTACGATGAGCGAGATGTCTATATAAAGTATAATCGAAAACTCTACAAACCTTGATCATTTGAAATGAACTTCATCCAATGTCAATGAAAATAGAAAGCCGTGACTTCGACAATGCAACATTTTTCAACTAATATTTCTATCTTTTCGATGAATAAAATGTATTATATTATTTTCTCCAAAACGGCTGGTCCGAATATCAAACCAAATTTTTATTCATGTATATTATTCTTGTGTTCACATTTGTGGAAAATTTGAATCATATTGAAGAGATTTTATTTTTCAATTTTTTCCGCTCAGCCAAATCTTATGGGGTTTTTAGAAACTTCTAAATGATATTTCTCAAAAATGGTCCAACCGATTAGACCTCAAAACTATACAGTTATAAGTTGGATAAGTTTGCATATAAAAAAAAAAGTTTCATGTCGATCGGTCAGACCCTGCGACCTGTGCAGTCTTTACAAAAAAAAAACAAAAAAAAACGCACAGACAAAGCTCCGTAAGACTTGAGTGAAAATCTTCGCTACGCTCATCTAATAATACTGAACGCGAGAATATGAAGTACCCAATATACACGACCTTGAAATATATATATTATAATATATATATATATATATATATATATATATATATATATATATATATATATATATATATATATATATATATATATATATATATATATATATATATATATATATATATATATATATATATATATATATATAGGCTATATATATATATGTATATATTAGCTGGGGTGACTAGCTGTCACCCCGTGTTTGAGAAACACGGGCCTCTCCTTTTCTCCTATTAACGCTACCTCCCTCCCCACTACCCCTCCTCACTCGACTTCTCCTCACCCACCTCCTCCTCCTCCTCTCCATGCCCTCCTGTCATCGATTCCCTCCCCCTCTCCCCTTTCTCTCTCTATCTCTCCCTCTCTCTCTCTCTCTCTCTCTCTCTGTCTTGCTCTTCTTTTTTCACTCTGCATTACACTTCCTCTCTGTCTCCCCCCCTTCCCCCTCACACGATTCGACTGTGTGACGTGTCATTGCCACGACATGGCGTATGAAGCACAACGGTACCAGACAGCGGAGTGTCTGCCATCTAGCGTGTACTTCCGCAACCTTAAGCGTGACCGCAGGAGAGACAGAAGGACAGACCTGGGTAATTCTATTTATAATATATATATATATATAGGGTAAGGTTGCCTAATTTGGACCACTTTGGACATTTTATTTTTTTGGAAGCTGAAATTGGAAGTTTAGGGGACCAACAAATTTTGGGTGATAGATGCATTCATCATACACACTGGTTATACATGAAAATGAAATAAATTGATTTTCTATCAATTTTATGATGATTTAGATGAAGTACTGCAATCGGTCCAAATTAGGATACTAGCTGCCTAAATTGAACCAGTGGTTTCCTAATTTGAACCATGGTGAAATAATCTAACTTTTGAGGTATAATCCATTTTTTTGTGTATTCAATATTTACATAATGTCTAACAAATTGATATTGCAGATGAAAAATAAAAAAAAAAATGCATAGGATTATTCTCATAAGGATTGCATATTTACATTTAACAGTCTTCGCAAAACAACGATTTCTGGGTGGCTTTCAATTCAGCACATTTAGCATTTACCCAGCACTTGCAAGTCGAGCAGTGGATCATGCTAAGTTTTGTGGCAATTTCCAAATTTGATAATTTGGGAAATTTGAAAAAAAATTGAGAAATTTCCAAAATTTCGATTTTCCTGAATTTCAAATTCCCAATTTCCAAATTTGGCAAAATCAATAAGGTCGCAAATATTATTTTATCCCATATTTTAATATTATCCACATATTCTCCTCGTTTATACATTCTGAAAGATTAGAAATCAACTTTTGGTGCATTCGTTTTGAGGTTATGTTCTGTCATCGAAAGCATGATGAAGTGGTCCAATTTGAGAAACAGGTAATCTGAGATTATTATAATTAATAACTATTTCTAGATAGTATGTGGAAAACAACAATTGCTATGAGTCGATGCGCAATGAAATAAGGTTTATCTCAAAATCAATATTATTATGATGTTACCAACCGTTCATTTATAAAACTCTTAGGAATCTTCGCCAAAAATTAGATCAGACAATGTCTGAATGACAAAAGCTCTGTTTTTGCCGCCAAACATTGGTTACCGACCTCAAAATTGTTGTGGCGTGATATTTTCTAGTGAAGTAACATAATAGATCACTAGATCGCACAAAAGTGCAATATCCAAAGAAATACAGTGCTGGTCCAATTTGGGAGCAGGTTCAAATTAGGCAACTTTACCCTATATATATATATATATATATATATATATATATACGGTATATATATTTATACATATATAGGCCTATGGTCTATATTTCCTCCAAGTCTTAATTATTCTAACAGAAACATTTCAGAAGTCAAATACAGATTAGTTTCGATTCTGATAGTTTTGAGTGTAAATATCCCCTAATGATGGCGGTGACTTGATTGCCCACGAGTGTTGCTTGTCACGATCGACCGTCTTTCCTACTTCTGAACGGTATCGATTGGAAGTGTCGATCTGTCAACAGCTCAACGCTAGTATCGCAAGCATTTACACAAGATTTCCTTTATCCAGGAGTTTCTGAAACTTAACTTAACAAGCTCTTATTAGGTGAACGCATCACATAAATCTCACTTCAATATAATGAGACTCAAGTTTAAAACATCAGTCTGGAAGTCTGATCACCTCAGGCTCAATAACCAGAACTGCTGGAATTACAAACAATGTCAGGTTGAAGTTTGATATCAAATTTTTTTACTGTTCAATTAAACGATTTCAATCAATTCATATTGATTTAATTTATTTCGAGTATTTTTTTTCTAAATCAAAGCACTGACCATCACAATTTTTAAATATTTTCAAAACAGTGGTATTAATTGTTTAGAGTTAATTCTTATTTGGATGGCACAATCTTCAGTAAATTCATGCACAATAATCCATTATTAAGAAACAATTTTTTGTTTCACATTTCAATTATTCATTATTCATAAAAATACCATCGGAAGTGTGGTGTAAGAAACGCCCTTGTGGTGCCCCGTTCAAACGATCTCATCTCTCATCCATAGCTTTAATGATGGGGAACAATGATTTTCGATCAAGTTTCGATGATGTTAAAAAAAAATGAGGACTAGGTTTCCCCTCCTAGAACTTTTCGAACATTTCATCAGCGTCTTTACAAGCTAATACACTAATGATCGCCTAATCAACAAATCAAATCAACAAATTTTAAAAAATCGCAAAAAATCGTAATACTGACCAAGTTGCACAAAGCAATTTGAATTTGAATTAATTCAATACAAATAATACAGGCCGATATATATATATATATATATATATATATATATATATATATATATATATATATATATATATACATATATATATGTATATATATACATATATATTAGTGATGCCTCCGGGTAACAAATTAGGAACCGAGTACCCGCCGAAATTACCCGGGTATTACCCGGGTAATTTAAAAAACTATATAAAACTAAAAACTATATGACTATAAATGCTTCTCAGTTCTCGGTAAAGAATAGTATTTGGCATGGCAACTAGAGAGCGGTTGACAGGAGAGGGATTCAGTACACTGCACGTGTGACCACAGATAACGGTAGGTGGTGCAACTAGATTTGACGAGCGCATTATGACAAGTTGAGGGAGGTCTGGGAAGGTAGGTGAAAAAACTTGTGTAGAATGCGAAGTTGAATTTCTCTTGGTAGCTTGAGTGATTTATAAAAGTTATTTTCTATATTATAGGTACTGGTTAGCACAATTACCCGGAACCTAGACGGGTACCCGGGTACCCGGGTAATATAATATTACCCGTACCCGACCCGGGTACTCGAAGGCATCACTAATATATATACATATATGCTGTCAAAATATGGAGATTTCTCTATTACTTTCATCTTCCTTACCTTCTTTATTCATCTTTAGACAATTGAAGTTACGAATACAAAAATATGTTTTTACTATAAAAATTAAACCCCTAATTCTATAACTTGTTCTATAAATTATGAATATTGCCTATTATGAATGTATAATCTGTGGAAATCAAATTACAAAATTCAGCTGACACTATTGCTGCATTCTCTCTTGTTTATTTTGCCTGGTATAAAAGATTCAGAAACAAGTTTCAAATAAATATTAATTTATTATCAATAATTAATATTCTTCTTTCGTAGTGTTTTAATTCTATGTCGTGCATCAACCAAATTAAGTCGTCAGCGTGATTGATTTACACCCAGCCAAACAAACACGAAACAAATCTTTCACTAAACTTCAGAATGTTACTATTTTCGTACAAGTTGATCAAGAAAGTATAATTAAAATACAAATTTAAATAATTATTCAATCAATAGGCTTCTACTAAATCATGCTGTCCATTAATCTTCATGGCTACTAACTGAATGACTAATTAAATCGGAGATAATTATCTCAAAGGGCTCACCCTGATCAAGACCATCTCTCTGTTCTATGATATGCACTGATGTCTTTAGGGTGGGAGTAGGATGTAATTGTCTACAGTCACCAATAAAATCTATAACAACCATGAAAGATTTCAAACGTGAACTGAGAAGCTTCCTAATAAATCATTGCTTTTATGCAATTGAAGATTTTCAAAACTTTCTCTCTCTCTCTCTCTCTCTCTTAATTTCAAATTACTCGCTTAAATTCGCTGGATTAATAAAGATCTTTCATTATTATTACATATATTTTTATTTGTAATTATTGATGTACTATATGTAATTTCTGACATGTCCAATATCTGTTTCCTGATCAATTAAGGATACAATAAAGATATTCTATTTGCGTCTATTTGCGTTCTAGAGCGGTCCCATTTGCCTGTCGCGACTTAGCGGATTCCCTTGTCAACTAGATGTAGATAAGAGTGGCTATGGTGCCCGTGACATTGTTGAACTTACAAAACCTATCATTTTCGTGAAAAACAAATACTACCTCTAACATAATAATTCTACTAAGCAGTGTACAGCAATGTTGTTTTATATACTTTCATATAAAAGCAATAGTTGCGCTACAGGCAAATGGCCCGGAAATACTTCACTTGGAAGAGCGAGAGTTTATGAATAGGTATACATATTTTTCTGTACTTGACAGGGTTTTTTCAAGTATAGCCACAGTATGAGTCAACGGGTACATATACTTATCCACGTTCGTATCCACGAGACGAAGGCTCCGATCGACCGTCCTCCCGCTTATCCCGCAACACTAACTCACAGGTGGTTCACTCCTTTTATGAATACAATCATACTCAAAAAAATACAGAAAATAAATGTATGAAATACGTACTACAGGCTGTCGTACTTCAGAAATCTCCACTGCAGTCCCTCTACATTACGAACCAAGTCAAGCAGCCGGCCTCAGCTTTGGTTTTCAACCATCGAAATAATGTTAGTATTTTGTCTTTTCAAATATCACCTATAAATGCTGGGAAAAGTAGAAAAAGGTAAATGAAGAAACATTTTTTATATTTTTCTTTACAAAAAAGATCGTTATTTATTATTATTATTTCAGAAATCGATAACATTATAAGTTTCTAGCACACCTAAGTAGTACATACACTACTCTTCTGTATTTACAAATAATAATTAAAAAACCATTACCGGAATTTTACTCTATTATTACTATTTCAGCATTATAAATTAATACTAGCATATTTAGTTATCATTATCATTTTGTTACAATTAAAACCTACCTTTAAAATTGGGACAGTAAAAGTTAAAAACCACAGCAACTGACTGATTCACTGTCAGGGAATTAATACAGCAATATTTGTCGAGACTGCTGCTCAAGCACTGTCTGAAATTTAGTACCATAAAATGCAAAACAAAATCTTAATACAATTATAACTAGAACTTGAAAACACACTTCCAAGTATACTATTACAATATAGATCATTAAAATTACAAAATAAAAACAGTTTACAAATATGTACAGTACAAATATCAATAGTAGGCCTACAATGTAGTAATCAATTTGTTTCTCAATTAACAAAAAAAGTTTTTCTTTCATAAGATAATATTATCAACAAGTCTACACTAGTCTGCCTAAGGACACGTAACAGACCTAACAAGTCGAATCCACATTCAATGCCAAAAATGGAACAAAATAAGCTTCAACATTACTTAATTAACAATGAAGTTATATTCATCTTGACATTAATTTCATAAACATAGTTGATCTTTTCATAATATACATTTAAAGGTTTGGAATGTTTATTCTTAATGGACTATTAGGTCACTTTATTTAGAAAATCACATTGCTTTCACATATACCCTAAGACGCAGTGGCAATATGTATACATTCATTTGTATAAATGTATCGATGTTGTGCAAAATGGGCAGTCGGGCATCACTATGATACAAAATACTGTATACACAGCAAACTTTGTGTGAAAAACAGTAATATCTATGAAAAGCATTGATGATTGTAATAATTAGGAAGCAGGGCATTGTTCCAAAGTTGGCGTTAAATTGTCAACAAGCCTTATTCGAGCAAACCCACGCTGATATCATATTTGAAGCTTCAAAGACCAAAGAACAGTTACCGTATCATTTTCAAACATCCTTTATCTCATTTAATGTTGTCCATGAGAACCAATTAAAATACTGTCATTGTTCAAAGTGAAGTTCACAGTACAGATATGAGCAACTGTTACTGGCAACCATAGCACTCAAATATACATTCTTGGACCCAGTTCAAAATCTTAGTTTCATACTGAACGTTGGGTATTGGTTGTTTGCTGATGGTCACGATGGTATGAGATGGTATGACAGTCAACTTCATGATTCAATGCCATCAATATATTTGTTGCTCTTCCCAATACAGGCCCGGTGGAGCGGATAAGGTATTGTCAGGTGAGAATAAGATACTTACTCGGCGAATCACTATAATTTTACATCATTCGATACATAGTTATAAACAGTTCAGTGGAAATAGTGTTCAGGTATTATTTTCCACAATATACATCATATAAGGGAGGAGCCAACTAGAGTCACATTATAAACAATAATAATTGTAAAAAAAAACAAAAACAAAATAAAGGGCTTCTTCAACCTATAGATCTAAATACAAAATTTACACAATTTAAAAAATTTACAAAATTAGAAATTAAATATTTTGGCCATTATTGCTAACAATAACCAACACAATGATACATTTTTGATTAATTTTAACTTTCAACTAATATAATACAGATAAATTAAATTATATTTTTACTTTTATAAAAAAATATTATTCTACGTAATGACGGCACAAGCCTGAAATAATGACAAACTTATTACACATGTTCACATACGGTACACATATTTCTTTGTATATGACATCCTCTCATCTATTCATACTAGTATTTTAAATCTAGATGTCACATAAGAATTCATCTGTATCATTGATTCAACACTCTTTAAGATTTGAGTAAAACACTTCATGGCAATTAGGGCTAGTAGGTGTGAATCAATATACACAAATGGCCAAAGGGGCTAATGAGTAAATAATGTGTAATCAGTTATCACATAATCTTTTAAATACTACACACAATTAACAGCTTGGCAACAAGAAGACGATGATTAATGCTTTCGTTGAGCTTTTAGTTAGGCCTTACTCATTACGATGTAACCATTATGTAACAATGTAATAAATATAACAATGTAAACTTGTGAAGCAAGAAGAGAGGCACCCAATAGAACAAGACCACCCGATTGATAAAGTATTTAGACAAGCAAAACAGATATATAAATATTAAAATGTGACATGGGCAATTAAAACATCATTGGGCACAAAGCGTGCAAACGTAATTGATGCCAAGTCCTCTCCCGTCGCCGTCTCGTAATGGCACTTGCCTCAGCGTAGAGCCTAATTGAATAATCTTTTAAAATGATAGTCTTTGAATCGAGTTTACTTTATAAAAAATAAAAATTGATACCAGGCACTGCCGCAAGTATATCACGAATTTGATATTTTCTGGATTCTAGGGTTTTTATTAGTGGTTATTACTATTCTTTGAACACAAAAATATATCAAATAGGGTGACTTAATCGTTATAAAAACCAAAACAAGAGAAAATAATTGTCTAGTTACACGAGACAAGTTAACAGTAAGAAACAGTTGGCACTACTGAGACATTTGTTAATACAAACCACGCGAGAACTTTTCAATTTTGCCCAATTGGTTCATCCATTTTCAAGAGAATACTACCGGTAATTAAATTCTCAGACAAAAATGAGTGGAAGGTATTTGATTGATTATTACCACGTCATAAATATACATCGGCAAGTATAGAGCCCAAAATATCTTTATAACTAATGAAGTTGTCCAGAAAGAAACGATAGTCGGACCAGTAAGTCACGTGAATTTTACAGTCGAATGGTCTTTCCTATACAAGTAATTATTAGCAACAGCAATTATTAAAAATCAAAACATCCTCTCAACTACAATAGGAATTGCACTTGCTCTTTACAATACGATATCAAATTCAATGTACAGTGTAAAAGGTAAAAGTATCCAGTCACTACATAGTCCATCTTTTCAGACCAGAATGTCAAAATACAAAATAAGTACGGTAGTCAAATTACATAAAAACATATTTAAAGCACTAAAAATGAAAGAATTACTTCAACAAAGATATTGAAGTAATACAAATTATTTAAATAATTGGATTTTCAGTAGAGTAGAATGTAATATTTCTCAGTAATAGGCACATGAATAGACTAATGCAATATTTTGGCACATTTGAAAAAATCTTCCTTACATAGCTATATGAGGCTCATTTTTTTTTTTTTTAAAAAAAAGAGGTACAGTAATACTACCAGTATTTTATTCTAAAAATAGTATTCTTACACCTGTTTTCAAATTTTTCAAAAACTTGATGGAGATTTCTGAAAGGAGCCAAAAAATTGTATTATAGTACGGTAGCCCTACTGTGCCACAATAAAAATGAAACTACTGAAAAATCAATCAATTGCATAATTTTAAAATCGAATGAACTGCAGAAGCACTCAACCTGTTCAGTGTTACTCGATTCCAACGACATCATTGGTCAAGAAAACACAATGCTGTTTTTTTACAAAATGCATTGCTTTATTAGAAAGTTTGATGAAGTTTAGTGAGAGGAAAACAAAATTAAATTCAATATCTGACATTCTGTTCTGGACACATTTATGCATTAGCATTAACTCATCTCATGTTGAGAATACGCAATAAGCCTATGAACTAGGCCCTACATTAAATTTAACCAGTACATAATTATTATTGGCATGTACTACTAGCACTAATTAGAGAAAAAAGTTCAAAAGGCATGAGATACATATTATTATTATGTTAGTATCACTTATGATTCAGAAGTATTAGGACAAATGCATTTGACACTAGAAGTCAAGTAATGTATCGAGTAATGTAGCTAATTTAGAACTCAAAGTACCTACGGTACCAGAAGACATTTAATCTGACCAGTGTTGTAGTCTTTTACGCACGTACTTCAATTACAGTACTTACCGATATCCAGTCAAAGTTACCAAAAAGATCGACTAAAAGGCATAAACTATATTAAAGGTTATGGACGCTCCTATTTTGCTGGCTCTATCAATAATTCAACGTCTTGCGCATAAGGGACATAGCGTATCACAAAATGTACTTTCTTATTGCGGTTAAAAGTGCGGTTCCACACTTCTATGAAAAGTTTGAGCTCAGTTACTTCACTTTGTATTTATCTATAAGATATTATCTATATATCTTACACTATCTATAAGATAAGATGCAGCAAGTTAATTACCTGCTTCTTAATAAAATAGTTCAAAAGTGTCATATTGCATAATTACAAGAATGACACGGAGTACTAAGGCTACCGTACTACAATTTGGGATTATAAAGCATGAACTGAAGAATGGGAACAAAATGAAAATATTGTATGTGTTATGTGAGTACGGTGAAACCTTTACGCATCGTGAGTCACTCATATAGTAGTGATGCAATGAAGAACCTACATTTGCAAATACACACAAAATTACGTTTACGTTTGCTCTTATGTTTCTTATCTCTTAGGGCCTATAACAGAAAACGGAGATAATGAGGTTCAATTAAGCATTACTAAATAGTGTAGTGTTTCATAATAACACAAGTTATATCGAAAGTAGCTTACATCCTGATGATTAATAATATGTACTCGGAATCGTGTGAGGAGTCCGCATGCCCCAAACAAATAACTACCGTTTTTATTATTACTTCTTCATTATGATTCAATTGCACCATCAGTAAATATCTCCTTTCATAACGAGAGGGTCACGGCAGGCAAAGCCATGCACTCCGAATGACATCTTTCAATTATTCTTATAACCACCACGAGTCTCTGCATACCGCTCAACGATAGCTACGGTGTCTGATTACTACGCCGAAATGCACGGACGGTTTATTTTTCCTGGTTCCTGGAGAAATGCTCAGAGATAGAGGTTTCACTATACAAATTTACAGAATTCACAAATACTAAAAGTCATGTTGAAGCACTTGCAATGAAGAGTCACATCTTTTGAAATACCCCTCGAGTACCAAACGAACTAAGCTTACAAACTACGCAGAAAATCTACGTGCTAACACAAATAGTGAAAACTAAAATGGTAATATAAAAAAATCATTAAAAGTACGGATCAGCTCTCACTTAAGGGTCCAACTATTGGATTAGGCCCTGTTCTAGGTACGTTTTGACTTCTTATTGTTATGCTAGATTATTTAGCTACCACAAGCTATGCATAGGCCTACAGCACCACTAAACCCGAGTCACAATTAAAACTCATTTTGACCATGTTCAATGCGAAATAGGAAGTAATCAGACAGTCTTATTGGTCAATTAAATGTGCTGGAGATATCCGAGATCAAGACGATTGACTGTTTGCAAAATTACAAAACCATATCCGGATTAATTGGGTCTACGAATGAGCCAATAACAATAACATCAAGTCCTCAGTATGCAGGACTTGACTTCAGTTTATTTACAAAGAAGCAGTGCCTGAAACGACACAGTGCTACATTACTCGGGCAATTGCTTTCATATTAGAACTTGTGATAACCCTACCGGTACATCTTGAAAGATGACACACTATGAAGACTTGTAAGGAAAGCACTATATTTTGTTACAGATACATTTGTCAAAATACTTCTGGAGAAACACGGGAAATACTTTCAACTTCAAAACATTATTTTTGAGACTTTTTTGATACACTTCACCTCGCCGAACAATCTCGAATAATAATCGACCCAAAAACTTTCAGAGGGCTAATTTTGAAAAAAAAAACATATAAAAAATAGATAGTGATAACATTTATGTGCAGTCAGTCAATGACATTCAACATTCAATATACGGTACGATAATTAGTTCCATTTGCTTAAATTTGAGCAAACTCGGTGATTGTTGATTTCCGACAAACGTTTTCTTGAAACAAAGCTCCCCTGGCTCAAGTATTTATGGCCACACTTTTTAGATATTGCAAGTCACATCTCTTGCCTTCTGATCTAGATTTAAACACTTATGCCTTCAAAAAGTAAACCATTGCAAACGAGTGAAATAAGTTTTTAAACCATTCTACGAAGATCCTAAACACTAGGCCTACATACGCTACTATTTATTGCTTTTTAAATATAAATCTTGGAATTTATATTCAGCTTGTAGTATCACTGCTAGTTAATTGCTGAACAGCACCATACAATGCCTTGTTGATTTGTTTTAAAAAAAGAGTTATTGGGTTAAAATGCATTATTACAGTAGTTCTATGTATAACTTAAGCCTATCCTACCAGCCTAAATATATTAGCAATAAGACAACCCTTGCTATTTTTCATCAAAGAAAATTGACAAAATATTCACCCTGCCGAGTTCGGAGATCGCTGTTCACCAATCGTGTCCACTAGTCGCTTCATTGTCTACTAGTGATCACCCACTAGTTGCATCGGTGTCCACCAGTCACGCTGCAGTATACCAGTTATACTCACGAACATGCCACTTCCTGTTTGTTGGCTTTTTCTGTGAAGAGAAGAAAATAGTTTGGTAAGAATTTCAATTTTTCTATAATTCTTTTTCGTTCATATGAATTCAGAAAACAAAAGGAATGAAAAGCATAGGGATTCTTAGATATGAAAAATGCATGTCTTGACCGTCCACTTTCATGTTTTCACTTGAACTTGCACAGCTATATAGGACCATCATTCTCTACTTTTTTAACAATTCTGAATCTCATCTTCAATTTAAGATAACATCATTATTTCGATTTTGGAGTTTCATAGAATATTTATCAAAACTATCTACATAATAATATAATATAATATGGTTAAACATCATTTACTTCAAATAATTAATTCAAATTTGTCTTTAGTTTTTTAATTCTTCACATGTTCTTTCTAACTTTACATTGTCTTTTCACATTGTTGTAATATTTTATAAGGCTCAATGAACCTCAACAATCAACCTCAATGGAATCTATTCAGGTTGGATCCCTGTGGTCAAACATGTATTGTGATCAGTTGCCAATAAAATAGATTTCCATCAAGTAGGTACTAGTGATGACATCGGTCCTGGTATTTCAAGACCGAGTACCTATTTGTAAAGACCGGGTAGGAACGGTCTACATAAACGTGAAGGTACCAAAATCGCGAACCTCGCAGTAACGGATGACTGTCACGTAAAATGTGACAAATTGATACAAAATGATAAACTCTTTGAGATACAGACAGGTTAAAGAGAACATAATTGAATTGTGATTTGGATATCAACACCAAGAATAATTAAGATTTAAGACAGACATAAAAAAAAAATGACAACAATATAATTGTAATAGTTAACATATAAACTATAAAGACTGGTTAAGCAAATTGAGGACCGAGCAGGTACCCGGTGTTATTCCTAGTAGATACGCTTCTTTAGGGGTGTGCAAATCCATGTTTTAACCTTCGGTTCAAGAGTCTCAAGTCGAGTCCAAGTCTTTAACAAAATAATAAAGAAAACATAGAAAAGAATTGAATACAAGTTCAACTTGCAGATTTTTTCTAATTGAAAATCAATAATTTCATCGAGCCCCTGGATTGCTACAGTATTGCAAAAAAACATACCGTTTTTTCATTTTGTAAATTCGACTTGGTCAAATTACAATTAGTCCAATTGATGAAATGATTGAAATGATTAGAAGTGTGGGGAATAAATCTTGCGGTTAGGCCCTATAAAACCATGGCATCTTAACATGTCATGACTGTCTACAGAGTTCAAATTGCAAAAAAAGAATTGGTAAAACGGAAAACAACATTATTCAAGATCAATTACCACAACTTGAGCACTTGGAAAGTATTTTCAACAAGTTCATTGAAGTTATGTTATCAAACACCCAGGTCTTACCTAGACAAGAAATGAAGTAAACTTCATGCATTGGGTGTCCCAAGCGCAGGGTCATGGGAAAGATTATTTTTGTTTTTTACATAGACCAGAAACAAAATTGAATACAAAAAGTTATAACGTCATCTATTTTGTTGGTAATTTGTGTCTAGTTCTAGCAGCGACAATCATGCATAGCAAGAGTTTCATGGAAGATTTTATAATAAATTACCGAGCTCAATGAAACAACACAAAGGGAACTCTTTCAAAATTGCACTAAAATCATATTTAATCAAAAACAGTTATTACTCTTTTCAAGAATTTTTAATCCCATGAAAATTGCTCTGCACTTCCTCTCAATGTCCTCTCAATGATCTTTGTAATTTTTAAATTGTCTTTGTGAATGTATTTTGTAATTTGTAAGAGTTTATCTAAACTAGGAAAACGCCATATATGCGTTGTTAGACGAGCGGATAGTAATAGTATGGGTAAAAATGGGAAAAACTGCTTCAAGTGGTACCAATTTAGCACATTTTATGTTTTTTCGTCAAAATGGCTGACCCGATCAAGCTGAAAATTTCCAGAAATGGTTATCAAAATGTAATTTAACTTCACGCAAAATTTCATTTTTTCGAAAATGAATTTTTTCTTTCTTTCCGCTGTGTTATTCTAACGGGTATTTTTGAAATTTCTAAAATTCATTTAAAATAAAAGTTACCACCCGATAATGCCACAAAACTATACAGATCCAAGTTAGATGAGGAACCATAATGAAAAAATGTTGGAAGTTGATAGCTGTAGCCGTTTGACCTGCGGAGAACCGACAAAAAAACATAAAAACATAAAAACGGACACCAATTTTTTTCAGTACGTCAAATTGAATCCTCGCTAAAGCTCGTCTAATTATTGATTCTATTATAGTCTGATTATAGTCTCATATCTTGTTGAGGTCAAAAAGACGAAATAAATTATTAATATTAGGCCCTATTATTAGGCCTATTATTATTACTATTTTAACCCAAGTTTACCATTTGACCTTGCTTTCCATCTCCATCCAAGTTTCCGACATGTCCACGCTTTCAGGAAGTAATCGAGACTTACCTTCTCGTTCTCTTCGTCGCAACTTCTTCCTGCGTCTGTCGATGCCGGCCAGTTCGGACTTGACGGTCAAGTACGTCTTGCGCAACTCCTGCAGTTTCTGTTGCAGCAGAGCTATTCTTTGCGATCCATCAAGCTCCGGGTCTGTAACAGCAAGAAGCAATTTAGGAATCATATAGAGTTTCACTGGCGTCTGTCTGTCTGTGCTCAACCAGTTCCGAACGGTCCAAGACATTCTGGAGGAGAACGGAAGGTCCGATCGGTGTCGCTCTGGGGAATTTACGCGCAATTGGGTTAATGTGTAGCGAGGCTGACAAGTTCAAGTTATAGCTTCAAGTTATAACAATAGTAGTGGGAAGTATAATAACAACAGAGAGAGAGAGAGAGAGAGAGAGAGAGAGAGCGAGAGAGAGAGAGAGAGAGAGAGAGAGAGAGAGAGAGAGAGAGAGAGAGAGAGAGAGAGAGAGAGAGAGAGAGAGAGAGAGAGAGAGAGAGAGAGAGAGAGAGAGAGAGAGAGAGAGAGAGAGAGAGAGAGAGAGAGAGAGAGAGAGAGAGACCCTGCGTTGAAAACGCAGGGCTTAGGGCAAGTAACCCATAATTGACAACGAACTACAAAATGACTTGCATATATTTCTGGCAATGATCAACAAGCTGCAAAACACCAAGAGTTCATTTTCAATCCATGCTGTTTTCTTCATAAATACAGTTAAACATCTACGCACCGTTCCCCGATCTATCGATTTACAGAAGACTAAAAATTTAACGTAAAAAAATTGCAATAATTTCGTTCCACATTCAACATTATCAGTTCGATTCGATATCAAATGGAATTCCAATATTTCAATATTCTCTATCAATTTCAGATGTAGCACATTCGGTATTTACATTTTCTTGATTGAATGGCAACCTTAAATGATGAATAATTATACAGTGAAACCTCTATCCATCGTTTTTCAAGGGACCAGGAAAATAAAACCAGCCATGCAGGAAAACCATCCAAGCAGGAAAATTCAACATTGATTATGAGTGAGAAAAAATGAATGATACAAGCAGAAAAACGATGGCTCCGGGAACGATGCATAGAGGTTTCACTGTAACATAATTATTCACCGTGTAATAATTCTTCTTCTCACACATTATAAACCACATAGGCCTAACGGCTTACCGAGTTCCACGTAGAAGTTATACCGCGAAGGCCGAGGGGACCGCGACGCAGCCAACAGCATCACGTTCTCCGAGCACGTCATGGGCACGGACCCGGCCGTCGAATTCTCGGACGTATCATCGCTGTCACTCCCCGCGCCCCTCTTCACCACCATCTTGGCCCGTTTGCCATCGCACTCGGACCGCTTGCGCGCTCGCTGACGTTTCTTGGGCGTGTCGAGGTGCTTGGGCCGGTCGGCGCTCGAGTTCGAAACCTCAATGTTGAGGAGCGAGTCGTCCTCTTCGCTGTAACGATCTGCCTTGCCCAAGCTCGACTCGAACGAGCGAGACTTGAAGACGGCCATGTCTGCAATGGGCGAGAGGCCCGCTCTCTCCCTGCACACACACAAATTATATATTGACACGACTCGTACAAGTATTTCAAGCGTTGAATAAAAATGGCTTTGAAATCTAGAACTAGTTTTACAATTTTTCACACTGTCTGTCTCTCAGAAGGAGACTATTAGCTGCTACTTTTCTCCTACCCACTCATCTACCAACATTGTAAAAAAAAAAATAGCAATAGCACTTTACAATGTTCACTCATTCACAACGTAGAACGTCAACAAGGATAATATGCACCACCAACGCCTAAAGTAGGCATGGCAAGACCATAGAATCCAAACTGTCTATTCACAATACAGTCAATACTGTACACACTCAACATTAGCCTGGAACATGAAAATAACAAGCGATAAGAGTTGAAGGTTATTGCTCTAGTCACTGCACTCTCAATCGTCAAACTAAAGCTGACGACCAAATTCAAGTAGTTCGGTTTACCTGACACTTATCTCTCATTGTTCTGAAATTGAAAGTTTCTATTGGCATATTCTCATGTTTTATAATAGTGTCGACATGAAGGCTTGGAGCTTGCAAGCTTTCATGTTCATGTTTATCTTAGCATTATGGTTAGTGGTTATTGCCAGTAGACTAAGAACATTCCATTTAGGAACGGACTGGCACGAGCAGCAGGTGGCGATCACCGCTTGGACTTAGACCCTACCCTGTTCAGCGCATTGGGGTGCATCTCAATTTATTTAGTTCCAGTAATTAAAACATCGCCTACATTAATTAGTACTACAGGCCTACTTCTACACAGATCACGTCCGATATTCAATTTTAAAATGCTAAACGTACGCCTATTCCATTAGGCCTATTCAAAATACAATTTTTACAAAATTTCTCGGTGATTCACATTTGTCTCTCCTGATCCCTACTTTTTAATCGTGTTCCGGGCCTTTTTCATCCAGTCCCCCCTGATCCCATCATCATAATCAAACAAACATTTCTCGCTTTAAAAGTGTCGTGTTAAACGTTTTTCATTGGCCTACGAGCATCCCCAGGTTAATTGCGTCCTATCAAAGTATTTGAACAATTAAAATAAATTCAACAAATGTTGCATCACTTACTCTCTGGGTGAGCCAGACGTAATTGACAAACTGCTATCCGGCGTTGTGGGAGGAGTATTCTCGATAACCGGAGCAGCTTCGTCAGCGTTCCTCGCTGGCAAATTCTGTGCCATCGTTACGGGGACAATCACCGCGCCTGCTGCCTTAGTACTGCTGCTCGGCGCACTGGCAAATGGCATTTCCAGGAAAAGACTCTTGCTATCACACGGCTCATCCTGGAATGCCTCTTCCTTTGGGATGGTTTCTGGAATCGGTTGGGGACTGCCCGGAATAGTTTCCTCACAGAGTAAAGACAGGTTACTCTCTACATCGTCGTCAGCTCTCACTTCTTTACTTGGTTCGACCTTCTCTATCAAGGGTGCCTGAATTTTTGATACGGAATCTATCGTCGACATTGCCAGTATTTCCAGATTGGCTATAGGGTTTTCGTTTGTGACTGGTACTGAGTATTTGATTGGTTCTATTGGTAATAGTGTAGGAGGCTCATTGGCATTCTTGGCATCTTCTAATCGTGGTTTCTTCTCGAGAGTCTTTTTGGTGTCTTTTACAAGAGCAGGTACCAATTTAGTCTTCTCGTCTATCACTTGTTTTCTATCCACCTTAGAAGTTGTCGTCTTATCATCAATGCTTTCCTGCACAGCAACAAGCTCCATGGATTGCTTAGACGATTGTTCAGAACTGCTTTCTGCTCCCTGTAAACTCAAACTATCATCGTCATCAATTCTATCAATCACCAACCGATGTTCTTCGTCACTCGAGTCTGAATCAGAATCGTCTACAAATTCTTGGCTCAATACTGGTTTCCTTCCCCCACTTTTTCTCTTCAATGATTCTTTCTTTTGAATGTCAACGGACGGTACTTCGATTTTCACTACCGGCATCACAAGCTTTTTCTCAGGCAATTCCACTGTCTTGGCAGCAATTTCAAGGCTCTCTTCGTGTGACAAGGATTGAGCAATCACTCGCTGAATTGCGGCACTAATCGAATCTTCTTCGTAGTCATCGTCATCACTTTCTTTCAGCAAGCGTGCAATCATATCTTCGTTAATTTGAGGAACCCCACTTTTACTGGGGGCTGGTGTAAGCTCTTCTTCAATTTTTGAAGTAATACTGATTTCTTTCTTTGCTGAAGGCATATCTTTCTTGCTAAGAACAGGACTCTTCACATCAGATCGACTGGGACTAAGCATTTTTACACTTGGGCTTATCGTTTTCAAAACAGGATTATTAACAATCGGACTGGGACTTTTGATCACGGGATTAGCGGTAAGAGTCGGACCCTTAACAGTAGTCGAGGGGACACATGGAGTTGGACTTTTCTCGGTCAGAGTGTTTACAATAGGACTACTGACAACGGGACTCGGAGTTTTGACAATTGGAATACTAGCGATTTGTATTGCTGGACTCTTGACACAAGGACTTGGGCTTAAACTTTTCACAACTGGACTAGGACATTTCACAACTGGGGGACTTTTCATTACACTAGGACTGACAACATTTGCCCGCTTGGGACTTGCACTTTTTACAGTTTTCACACTGTCAACAGTTTTACTGAATGTGGCAAGAATGTTAGCACTGGTAATTGCAATAGGTGTTTGCTGTAAAGCGGTAGGTTTCTCAACGAGATTCAACGAGGGCGGTATCGACGAAGGAAACACAGACAAGGTGGGTAATAACTCTTCTTGGAGACGTTGTGAATAAGTAAACAATGTCTCCGATTCTTCTGTCTCTTCTGGTTCGGATATCACGAGCCTATCATCGTTGTCATCCTCACCTTTGAGCTCATCTGGTAATTCGCTGAACAAGCTCAGTGGTTCCATCTCCCCGCCTGGACTTGGTGTTCGTCTCTGAATTGCAGGACGAAACACGGGCGATTCACACAACTTGTCAAAAGCCTCTTCGCACGCCGATGCAGGGCCAACTTTCTGAGGTGTGACTGGGTCGGTAACTTCGACTTTCTGCTTCACAACCTCTTTCTCTGCCTCTACAGGAGGTTCTGGGGACTTTTTACCAAAAGTACGTCTGACTCTCTTTTTTACTAGGCCTACACCTTCTACAGGCGAAGAATTCTTCGCTTCAGCTTTTGCCGATGCATTTCTTACAAGTTTCTTCCTTGCTACCGGTGACTTTTCAACTTTTGAGTTTTTTTCAACTTTTGGTGACTTGTCTACCTTTGGAGACTTATCCGTTTTGGGAGACTTCTCTAGTTTAACTGGAGACTTCTCCACTTCTTCCACTTCTGCTGCTTTAGATCCAGCTGACTTTCTGCTAGGTTTTACTTCTGGCAATACAGGAGTCTCTCTCTTTGCTCGTACCTCAAACTCGAAAGGTTCCGGTTCCTTAAACTCATAAATGTCATCAGTGTTCGAAGAAGACGGCAGGATTTTTCCTTCACCTTCACTTGTTTTAGCAACGGTCTCCTTTTCCTCAATCTTTGTCACGTCGATTAAACCCGTCTTATCGTCGAGAATAACAAACGGATCTTTATCTTCAGCACTTGGTACAATATCTAGAGGCAACTTCACAGCCCTATCTATACCTTTCAATTCTGAGCGAATCTGATTCAGATCAAAGTCTCTCCCCTTGGGTGTGAGCTGTTCTTCCTCGCTCTCAGTACTAATTTCCCGTTTCACTTCTTCCTCTTTCCGTTCAGTTAAATTCACAGGTGCTTTCCTCATCCTTGCACTACGTCTCTTTTCAACAACTTGATCACTTCCCCCTTGTTCTTCTTCCTCCACCTCATCTTCCACTTCTACTTCTACTTCAGGTTCCTCCTTCCTCGCAACTGCCTTCTTTCTAAGAGATCTCTTGACTTCTACTTCTTCTTTTTCCTCTACTTTGTTTACAACTTCTTCTTTTTCTTGACCAATTCGTTCGCTTCTACTTCTCGTCCGCGTTGGTTCCGCCTCTACTTCCGACTCGTACTCCTCCGATTCGGACGCAGACACTTCAGACGCTACGGATATATCCGTGTGCCCGGACATTCTTCGGGTTCTCCTGCGATAATCCTGCCCCATGGTCGGACGAGACGGCCGAGGAGCCGGCGTGGCAGGAGACTTTGTTCGACTAGACGAAGACGTCACCGAGGATGGTGTAGTTGAACGGCGACGTTGATTGGTCGCACTGTCGCGACCACTCATCGATGGCCGGCCTCGCTTGGCAGACGTAGGTTTGTTCGGCATCTTAGCTGCCAGTTTGGCTTGCTGAAGTTTAAGTCGCTTCGCTCTGGCGGGTGTCCAACTCAAGTTTTCGGCAATGCGACCACGTTTTATCCACTCATCGTAGCGAGTATTCCAGCCAGTATAGTGAACAAGGTAGGTCTCTTTCTCGACCTCAATGACTTTAGCCTCATACGTGACTTTGGACTCGTGAGTAGGACCGTAGTACACCTTCAGCTTGTCTCCAACACCGACCCCAACACCAGCACCCAACTGACCCATGGGCCTGTAAACAGAACAATAAATTACATATTTGGCACAAGTTGTGTTTTCAAAATGCTACATACTATTTTACTTCAATATAATCGAGTTATTGTCAAATCTCATTTTCCACGTGATTGCAGTCTTAAAAGCACTCATATTAAACTTAGCTCGACCTAACTTCAAAGCTTACTTGAACCTTGAACTGATGATACAAAATCTTATAAAACTCTTCCAAAATAGGCTTTACCTTTCCAAGTAATTTTTTACGAGCATTTTCCATTATAATAGAGCAACAAAATATAATAAAATTCTTTACACAGAAAAATAACACAGAAAACCCTTGTTAATCTGAAATGTAAGGGACCCAAAAAAAAATGAATTCGATTTATAAAAATTTGGATTAAACAAAAAACTCCTTTTCCACGAAATCACAACTTTTGCCGAGTGGAATTGTCAATTTTTTATTGCGCGCAAGAGACAGCTATGCACAGGCCGAAAAAACGCGTGAGAAACCATAGACGGGCCCCACTGATTAAGTTTACTCGGCTCGACTGCCGAAGCGCGATCCTTGTGTGGTCCGCCTCTATTGGCGTTCGGTCATTCCGTGACTGATAGACGAACGATTGTTTCAGTTAAACAGGTCTCGTGTTCGTCAAGGTCATCAGACCACACTCGGACGGACGACATACACAAAGCTGCGAACAGCTCAACAGCCTTGGGCCTATCTTTAAGCATCAAACAAAGAGCATGGAGACTGGGTAAATGGAGATCACTGCAAGGAAATACACTATTTAGGATTATTCAATCTGAAAACAGTGTTCAGGCATTGGAGGGTCGAAATATTAGTATAAATTACGGTCCAGCTGGAATTCGGATCAACGATATTAGGCTAGTAAACATTAAAATTCTTACCGGTATATCTTCAGCTTGGGATCAACTTCAAGTTCAAAAAATGTCAAAATTTGAATTAACTGAGTTTGGACTAACGAGAGTTCACTACAGTAAGCCCTCGTTGATCCGAACTCGGTTAATCCGAAATTTGACGTATTTCGAACATGAAATCGGTCCCCAGCTGAAGGTATAGGAATTTCAATGTTAATTATTAATTAATGTGGTTAATCCGAATTCCAGCTAAACCGTAATTCTAACTAATTTTCGTCCCTTCAATTGCTTTAACACTGATTTCGGATTGGATAATTCAAAATAATTTGAGTAAATTCCTGGAAGTTTTCATTAGTTTTCCAATTTCCATGCTTTTTACGGTATTTGACACGTAAGAATGAGTGGAAGCATGGTCAGCTGTTCCATGCTTTGTGTACCGAATGCGGCCAAATGCAGTCGACCTTGACGAAGTTTGAGCTCGGAATTCTCGTTCGTCCGACTCGAGACGGCCGAGCGCCAATAGGAACCATCCATATGAGGATCGCGCGTAACGGAAATAACCGAGTACACATCATCAGGGAAGCCCTTGGCAACGGATCTATTGCGTAGTCTCAGCCGGTGACACAGATTCCTCTCGCGCGCATTATGAAATTGACTATATTCTGAGCAGGAAAAATGACTTTTTGGTCAATCCGAAATTTTATAAACCAAAATCATTTTTTTGGGGTCCCTTCGATTTCGGATTAACGAAGGTTTACTTTAGGCCTAAACTTCAATATTTCAATTCATAATTACATTATACCCAGTTCTTAGAATTAGGCCTACAGTAAAATATGGTCGTAGCCTACATTGTAAAGAGTAGCCTACCATACGACATTTGAAATATTGTAAAATTTAGACCCCAGGTTTGCACTGGTGTATTAGTTGAATTATAAAATTATAGTACGTAATTTATCTTACTCATCCGAAGCCTTCGAATCTGTTTCTTTCCGTTTCCGACCTCTCTTTTTCATTGGTTCATCCTCCTCATCTCCCTTCCTGGGACGCGGATTAAAAGGTCTATCGAAGTCTCGAGAATCACGTGACCGCCGATCAGAGTCCATTCTAAAATGCAAGACGTCTTCTTTCGATTTGGACCGAGTCTGCTTCTCATCGTCATCCTTCCTGTCTGGCCTTCTCTTCGAGTCATCACTTCTTTCGTCATCCGAATTCTTACTGCTTTCATCTTTCTCCGCTTCTTTCATGCTTACTACCACCTCAATCTGTTCTTCTCTAACCTTCAATACCTCCGTCTCTTTTTCCTCGACAGCTTTCGTTCGTTCCTCTATCTTCTGCCTGAATGACTTTCCCTTGCTTTCACGCAGTTTAGTCGCTTTGTCTTCTTTGACAGACTTTGTCTCCTTGGCAGGAGGAGTCGCAACCTTTTCTACTGGCACCACTTTACTTGTAATATCAGGATCGGCAGCCGCATTCCTTTTTGGCGGCAATTCTACAACTTGTATTACTTCTTTAACCTTGGAAGAACCACTCACAGCTTTTGGTGACTCATTTACCTTCAACTTTTCTTCTTCAACTTCTTTTTCCTTCTTACTTTCTTTTGCTTTCTTCAGAGTCTCTTTCTCTTTTTTGGCATCCTTTTCTTTTTTTGTTTCCTTCTCTTTCTTTGCTGAAACCTTTTCTACACTCAACAACTCCAATTTTAATACTGTTTTATCTGGAGTTATGATTGCTCTGCTAATCTTTTCTTCCTTCATCGAAGATTTTGATTTCTCTTCTGATTTCACAACCTCTTTAACCACTAAACTGTCATCTGTTTTACTCTTCACTTTTTCTACTTCTTCTTCTTCTTCTTCTTCCTCTCGCGTATCCAACGGCTCCGGAGTTCCCGAAAAGTTTTCAGAAGAGGGTCCAGCTTTATCCTTATCTCTAGGAGTATTAACTGGTGTAGCACGATCGCGGTTCCGTATCAGGCTACGGCCACCGTGATGGCGTGGACGATTTACCATAGTGCAACCATGTATTCGATAAAATTCTACGAACCCATGCAGATACTTGTGGTATGCTTGTTTGACAAGATTCTTGATACTCGGTCCGCTTTGATCGAAGCCGACTTTACGAGCAACCGTTTTCCACTGGTTATGATTCGTGACTCGATTATAACCACCTAGTTTATGAACAACCTTGAAGAGTTTATACAAATCAATGTCTTTATTGCCAATAGCAGGTTCGTTGTTGATCGGAGTCCCTCTATCATCCATAAACTTATATAGCTGTGCCACAAAGTGATCTTTCTCTTCACGAGGTTCGTCGTCAGAGCTATCAGAGTCAAGTGCAGCGTCACTATCACTGAGAGCACTACTCTCGTCTATTCCAAAGAGAACGTCTCTGTCCCAATGCGGGGGGAGTTCGTCTCGATCCAAGAACAGCAATGCCTTTTCCACGGCAGACTTGAGCGTATTATTATCGACTTTCAAGCCGACTTCCCGTGTAAATTCGGTCGCTTCTTTTTTAGGAACTGTGAAATATCTCCCGTCCTTGAAAGACCTGACCAAATATTCGTCACGCACTCGAATTCGCACGGTATCCTGTGCAGTGGGAGCCACGACAAGTCCTGGGAACCAATTGTCCTTCTGCTTCTTTTTATCCCCTAGCTCGACAGAAACCACCCTGCCTATATCCTCTTCCTTCTCCTCCTTTTTCTTGCTCCCGCGTCTCGTAGTGTCTTCCTCATCACTCGTGTCCTCGTGTGCTTGTCGACTGCGCCGGCCCTTGCGCCCTCCCACGACGGGGTTACTGAAGTGCTCGGGATGCGTCAGTGGGAGCTGATCAAGCGTCTCACTGACGGCAAAGTGACGACCGCTCTTAAGACAAAGTGCTGTGCGGCGTAACGTTGTGATGTCACCGTCGTCAAATACTGCAACAAACAGATAACATTAAATCACAATAGATCCAACAACCATGGATCTATAACAAATTGAGATTTGTATCAGTATTGTATCAATTTTATTACTTGGGTACCCATCTCTGACTCGACAATTATCTTCCTTTTTAATTTTACTTGGTAATACTTTTTTAATGGGAATGGAAACGGAAAATTGGTGCGCACAAACATTTAGCATAGTAAATTACTCAACAGGTAGAAGGATTAACAATTTAAGGCAAGTAGGCCTACTAATCATTCATAATATTTCCCTTGAAGGATGAAGTAGTAAACTATGGTAGGCATAGTAAACCTGTCATTAAAGATAATCTGTGTGATAAGATGAAGATGAAATTGATGTTAATTTAGTTTCCGTGGACGTAATTATTTTGTGAACCACAATAAAGATCGAGCGAGACAGTCGACTGAGAGTGTTGAAGCATAGGGTGAACACTCGTTTGTCCTGGCAGACTGTAACGCAACACTATTTCATAGTACGTACTAGGCTACTCTATAAATAATGTTGATAATATTTGACATTTTTTGTTCATGTTATCAGTTCCAATTAATTAGTAGTATCCTACTCCCTCAAACTTCCTCATCCACTAAGAACTTGCAAACAAGTTGAGACTAACCAAATGTTGCTGTCAGCAATATTGGGTGATACTCCAACTCCTGATAATTTTTTTCATTTTAATGCTGCTCAACGACCCCACCAACAGCTAGGTTATACGGGGGTACGAATGAGCGGGTGAGAATGAAACAATGATGTGATGATAGGCGAAAGGACGTTTACAAAAACTCATGCCTTATGCGGAACTCGAACCCGCGCCCAACGGTGACTTCAGTTTCTACCGCTAGCGATAGTTGACTGAGCCACCGGGGTGGCTTAAAGTTCTGATAATGAGACCTGCTGACTACTAATAACAATGGATAGATTTTGAGACACTTCATGAGTTTTTAGGCGTATTAGTTACCACATAATCTGATGCCTTTCATGGTTCACAATACTTTTCTGCCAGTGTGATTAGCATTTGTCAAAACAAACAACCACAACATGCAATATTTATAGCCACAAATATAGAAAGGGGCAAGAAATTGAGTCGCATAACAGATGGAAATGAAGATGTATTATTTTTTCATATTATTGGGTTTAACGACGCATTGTAATGATAGCAAAGATCTATTGGCGTCGGATGGATGATCAACAAGATGATGGGATGATGAGATGACTTCAGATTTCTTGGGTGATGAATAGGATACTATTACTGGGAAGGAAGCAGTTGTGGCCTATATTATGGGAACCATCCTGGCATTAGCCTAGACTACAGAGCAAAACCATGAAAAACAAACATGGACAGCGGCGGGGATCGAACCGGGTCCGAAATTCCCCTCGCCTGCCGGATCACATGAAGCGAGCGCGTTAACCACTGCGCTGCATATGCCGGTCTTGTATTCTTATAGAAAAAGATGAAAACCTCATGAAAAAATAATAATAATTGTCAAAATTGTATAAGCCTACGTGCGAATCATATGACAGACGTTTGTCAGCACTACAATAAAACAGCATAAATATCTTACCAACAGTATACTGGCTGGAATCTGTAATCTTATTGATTGTTGCCTCGACAAATTCTTTCTTCTCTGGATGTTTCACTTCACAGGTGGAGCCAACCTGAAAAAAGTTATTCAAAATTAGCACAAGCACTGTGATGGGTAAATCTGTTGCTCGAGCGTTGAATCATCATTCAGGAGACTGGGGTTCGATTCCTGCCAACGCCTTGGTTACTTATACCTTCCATTATTAGCAAAAAAAATAAAAAATAATATTTATTGTGAACAATAATTACACTTTAAAATTCTTCTCACATGGGTAGTATGTTTTAATTGTAGCACGCTGAATATTAAATTTCAAAGAATAAACACATGTAAAAGTCAGTTAATTGCAAGTTGATCTGCAGTATAGATAAATTACGTCGAAGTTCATATTATATAATTTTGGGGCGTAAATGGCATTTTATTTTGCCCATATTTGAGACTGTTTGAAGAACAAAAATATCACCAAACCCTTTTTAAAAAATACAAAATGATGTTCACCAATCTTTCTCAATTACTTTGATATATCATAATTCATATTTAAGAGTTGAATTAAATGTAATACTTGGGGAATAAGAGTTAAGACCACCTTTTCATGGACAGATTCATAATGCCTAGTGGTAATCGCCATTCTCAACGAATACATTTTTAGATGCTGGTAATACATGTAGGCATACCACATTTTAATTTTATAAGTAGGTTATCAATTAACATATAATTAGGTTTCAGACACATATACCATCCCTGTCGACCATCCTTATCGACACTTTTCGTAGTTTCCCTCAATCATTACAGTAAAATGGGTCCTGGGATGATTCTGAACACAAGCTTCTGTCATACTGTCCAAAAATCTAATGAAATAGGCCTAATTGTTCATTTGATATCTTCCTATCATCACATTCACCATAAACTAGCACCAACTTGAGCACAAAATCATCATTAAGCTTGGGGCTACAGTGCGTCGTTAAATCCAATCAAATCAAATATATACCCAAGCATTTAGGGTATTTTGTTGACTTGGTGAAGATAATATGCTAAATTAACTAAGTGCCACTAACAAACTTCATAAGAAACATATAGGCCAAATGTTATTAATCTCATTTGTGAATAAGGTTTGGCCTACATGTTTTATTTTATTAAAAATTAATTTCTATATACAAGTACCAGTACAACTGAAAATTGATACCAGTAAATCTACCAGTAAATTAAAGCCTAGGGTGAACAACTTTGTTTGCACAATTTTTACTGAACTCAAAAGTGGTCTAGAGGTTTTTTCAAGTTGTTGAAAAGAGACGCAGTGCAAGGATGAGGAAAGCACCCGTGAATTTAACTGAACGGAAAGAGGAAGAAGTGAAACGGGATATTAGTACTGAGAGCGAGGAAGAACAGCTCACACCCAAGGGCAGAGACTTTGATCTGAATCAGATTCGCTCAGAATTGAAAGGTATAGATAGGGCTGTGAAGTTGCCTCTAGATATTGTACCAAGTGCTGAAGATAAAGAACCGTCTAGAGGATTTACTTTTTGATCCGTAAAGCTTACGGGGAACCATCATTTAAAATATTTTCTTGTTTCAAATTTGCTTGGCCTAAGAAACTAACAAAAATTCTCATCTTTTTTTATTAAATTTATGGCTAAGCTCGATTCATAGGAACACTGTTCGGTAATCCAGGGTGATACGAGATATTACATAGAAATGAAAGGTGTTCTGAAATTAGGCAAGACAATTCTGTAAAATTCTACATTTTGTCTGCTTTCATATGGTTGCTGCGATCTTATTGTCATCAACGCGCATGCCTGTATCAACTTTGGACATGAAAAATCTTCATAAACAATCATCCATGGACTTCAGATGAGAATTTGGGCCGAGCGGCAAACTCGAATTAAAATTAAAACAAACATTCTATGTAATCTTAGAGGATATTCTTGGTACAAAATTCAATTATCAACATTATAATACAGGTCTAGTACCGTGAGGCCAACTACCAGCTGATCGCAGATTACAACGCGACAACAATGATTCGTTGTTGGGAACAGAGGAGACGTAATGAAGATAAAAGTATAAACAAATAGTAAACACTGCAAAGTCTGCAATTATTATGTAAGTGTCGAAAGAAACATAGGTAGCAAAATCTGCAAGTTTGAATCCCAAATTATAGAAATATTCAATGAATTGTATTTCATCCTACCCGGCGGTGAGGAACCGAGTTTGCTTCGAATTATGACAAAGATTGAATTAGCCGAGTAAGAAATAACGAGGGTTTACTGTGTTTATTTATTTATTTATTCATAGTTTGTGAACAATGTCATTGTATAAACCGTGTCAAGTACTAAAATTAATATGAGAATGTGAATGAGTGAATGATGATCCTACTAGGTCTGAGGATAAGTACTTACTCTCAGCATTCCTCGAACTTGATCGTCTGATACAACTGCTGCTCCGAGTCCGAGTTTAAATGTGACCTATAGAAACAAAAGGCATCGTAATTCGTGAGTAAATACACAGGTCTATTGCTTTCAACTAGAGACAAGCTGATTCCAACTGTCACGATTCAAAACTCCTCTATATTATGTGCATTTTGAACGATTTTGATTATTTCGAAAAAACTACCAAGTTTGTAATGCTTAAATTTTAAACCTATCAGATCTCTTCTAGTGCTTACTGTATTGATAGTTATTACTGATTTTTTTCTGAACTAACTTTCTACATTCTGCTGCCAATGTTTCAACTTGTTCTCACTTATCTGTAGGCCATATAGAATATATTTTGTAAAATATTTTACTCATAAAGAATTGGAATCAATCTAATATTTTTCAGAATCGGAATAGAGAAAATTCAGAAACGGGCCACCTCAAAATTTCAAAACTGACCCACTTTCCAGAACACACCACTAGGAAGGTGTTGATTATGATTTATGAACAATGCTTACCTTGCACTTGACACTGCGAACTACCTTCCGCACCTTCGCTTCGCAGAATGCACCTTTATATTTGGCACTAACTTCTGTGCCAACTGCGAGATACGGAGGATCATCTCCCTGGAAAGTACAGTTCAAAATTATTAATTAATTATATAAATTATTGTTGCGCATATAACACCATATAGCACGACTACTTCAAAATTGCAAGTCGAAAACCATCAATCTCACACAAATTCTTAATTATAAGAAATATATTTTGTGAAAGACAAAACCAACTGACATGGACTAAATGCCTATGTTACAATAATTAAAAATACATAAGCAAAGACTGAATTTCAGATACCAGTATAATAGTTTGTTCCTGTGATTTTTTGAGTGCATGCACATGATGAACTAAAACAAAATTCACAAAAGGCCTTATCGTCGTCGGGAGATGATTGTGTACCACTTTCGAGAAATCATTTTGAAATCTTAAGACCCTCTTTAGAAAAATTAAAAAACCAGCAATACGGTAGACAAAAAATAACAAATTGGAAGGGGAAAAATCAAACAATTAAAGAGAGGTAGCCTATGGTAATGCAAAGTGTGTAGGCCTAAATATATAGTACGGGCATCACAGAATATTTTTCTTAAATGATCATAGTTTATTAACACACAAAACATAGGTTAATAGAGTTTTCGTTGTAAAATATTGATCAAAAGTAACAGATCTCAACCCTCAGATAAGGTAGGGCATAGACCCTAATACACTAAAGCAGCCTTTACATTACCCGGAATCTGAATGTATCGGTCATATTGGATACTAGCCCGTCAGGGTAGACCCACGAACGAGAGTTGAGCTGAACTCTACTTGTGCGGATCCGTACAAGCACCGGTAGTTTAGTTTCAAACAAAAATCTAGTAGGTATTACGGTATATATTCTGTTTCCGTTCATATGTAGTCTTTTGTTTCAACTTACAATATTTGGAGCCTAATCTACTTTACCTACTTCAACTTTAAATCCCTTTCAGTTACTCATATGCAGGCTAGGACTGGCCCTCCGGGATACCGGGAAATCCCCCTCGAGGCTTCGACCGTTTTGGAGGCCTCTGATCCCATATTTAAAATTATATCGATGTAAATATAATTTAAATTATGATGCCATAATTGCAAAGTAGGCCTAGTTTCAGGAAAAAAGGACACAATGTGGATTTTCTTCTATGTCTATAAGAAGAATGTAAAATCCTGACATAGGCTACTCCAAAGATGATGAAAAAATAATTCCAGAATACGCAAGGACACTTCAATTACCGTTATTCAATTCCCTGCGGGGCTAGAGCCCCTTTAACCTTCTCCATGTGTGTCGAGTTTTCTTTTCGATTATGATTCCATTCATTACATTCCAAAACTGCACGTAAATCGCAAAAAAACTTGAAAAATGACCTTATTTCAAAAAAATCCCTGGCCCCCAAACTGCTCCCCCCAAACAGGTCTACAGAAATCATAACGACGTCCCTGGGCAGCGTCAGCTAAACGCTAAAATGTTAGTTATGTAGGCCCATCACTTGGTGCTCCAATTTACTTTCCCCGGGAGGCCTCTTGGCCGCCAGTCCGACACTGCTCATAAGTTGAATAAAACAATAATGAGTAACGGTCATTGTTTGCCAGAAATGTTATATCTAGGTGCAAGTCTGAGTTTGACTGTAGGTGATCTATCAATCTTGATGTTACACTTTGGATTTATAAAAAGAGAAGATAAGATAATCAGATAAAAAACAAAGAGTATCAAAGCTGTCTGAAGAACTTCTGAAGATTCATTTTATAAATAAATGTTCAACTGTTACACACCTACCAATGTCCCTCCGTCAAGAGGACACCCACACAATATCGGGTAAATTCAATTAACGAAGTAAACACAAGTGCATATTGCACTTGTGTTTACTTCGTTAATTGAATTAATAATTCTAATCCGTTAATTATATTTATGAATATATTTTGTACACCAGTAGGCCTACGCACTTTGTATAAAAATAAAATATTGAAGTAATTAAGGCATACCATAATTCCCTTCGTCCAATGGTGCATTAAATTAGAATAGGACCAACACAGAAGGCGCTAGGCGTACTCTGGAATCAAAGAAACAAAACTTTTATTAAAAATTTAAATATACAAAACCAATATATTTTACAAAAGAATGGAGGTACTATACAGGTGTCTTTAGGAACAATAACAAACACTTGCGAGACATATCTTCAGGTCCACGTTGGTAGGCCTAGGTATATATTTTTTTTCATTAGGGACCTTTATTAACGACTTTCATTTAGGGAGTTATGAAATCAACACCAATGTAGGCAGGACTTAGCAATACCAGAGTGAGTATCGACGATCAGGCGCATTTCAGGAAGTATAGAACTAACGTATCAAGTACGAGAGATGTATTAGAACCACCGTCTTCGTTTCAAACATATAAAATAACACTCATGACATTTGAATACTCAAATTAATCATTGACATTAAACCTGTAACATTACCTTCTACATGAACCCTTTACTTTTGGAAAGAAACGTCATTATGGAGGAGGGATCAAGGTCAAATTTCTTGAAAAATATCAACTCGCATTGAGCGAAGGCTATAAGCTCTAGGACTGAAGTTTAGTTTGTCTACCTGTAAACGTTACGTAGAAGAGGAGACCTGGGACATCAGAACAACTATGTAAATTTTTAATTTGAATTATTGGTAAATCTAGCATAGGCCTAACAATACCAGCGCCTAAAATCTAGCCCTGGCCCTTGCAGCAGCTTCCATCTGTGGTTGTTATAAAAGTACCTGTTGTATACCTACTTTCATTTTACTTCTACCTGCGTGATTTACAAGTCTGAACAATGGATTGCAAAAGACTGCAGGTTGTCGATATAAAAGCAAAGGGAGAACGAGGGACAGACGGTAAAATTACAGAGACACTGAGCACGCCTATTTGTGTCTCCCCCCCCCCCCATATTAAGCAACATATTACCCCCTCCAGCACTCTCCCCAACAATAATCACCGCCTCCCAAACAACATGCAAAACCCATCAGATTCAAATGAGTTTAAAAACTATAAAAACCAACAATTCTCAACCTCCCGCAACTTTTTCTGAAAGATATAAACAAGATCTTTCAGAAAACACCAAAAAATTGAAAATCAAATAACTGGCGATGCTCAGTGTCACAGTAAAATTACCGACTCCTAGACTTAAATCAACCTGTATACTTAATGCTAAAATGCTAGGTGATAGGGTCTAGTCATTGAGATTATTTGTAGATAAAAAGAAACTATCAGATACGATCAGATAGGCCTACGCTAGGTCAATGGGCCTAGGTAGGCAGTTTCATGAAGGGACACCATAGACATGAATAAAGCATGAATCAATACGTTGCTAAAAGGCAGGATCAACCTTCGGTCTGACACGATAGCAAAAATCCTGTAAGAGTACAATGGAGGCTACAATAAGCACTCAGCCTATTGCCACACCAAAAGGTTCTTTTCCTTTAAAATTCAGAAACACTTGAAATACTGCTGAAGCTTCCGTCTATGCTAGGTAGGCCTAAGAATTTTTGGGTTGTAAGACACTCACCTATCACTCGACATCCCATGTAAGGCCCCCCCCATCAAGCTTAATTAGGCTAACCTAAAAATGCATTGTGCTAGGGGCCTACGGCTGTGGCATGACCCATTGAGGTTTGTTTGTTAAAAGAACGGTTATTGAAGGTGGGCCTAGGCCTACCTGAAGGCCTATTCTCTACAATGAATCCAGGTCTAGCCTAGGCTTAGAGCATAGACCTAGGCCTAGTCTCAAGATTTATACTTAAAGGCTAGGCTAGGCTTAGGACTTCAGCCCAAACCTTTGCACCATGTATAACTTGCATTTTATAATGGACTAAAGTAGGCCTATACTTGCTCCAACTCCTTCATTCTCTCTAGATAATAATCTTACCTTGCCTTGTTTGATAGACCTAGACTTAGGCCCTAGGCCTAAACTGCTTATTTTAATGACAACTCCTCTGAGATTTAGGCTAGGGCCTTCATTAGCCTAGCCTGCTATAATAGCATTTCCCTCGGTAAAAACACTATCAGAGGTACACGATACTTCTCACGGTCAACGAAGCGCTGATAAAAACATGTATTTTGTTGGTTTAACTTCAGAAATGTAAAAATTTCCTTCTTTTAATCAATGACCTCTCATTACTTTAAAAACATCAACCATCTGCTTTCCTAGAAGGCTAGATTCCGCTAGAAAGCGTACGCAAATACGCTTGGACCAGTTGCGTGGAGGCTAGCTGTTGATTGGTCAATGGTCACGTGGTCTACAAAATACCTGAGTAGCTTTTCGAAGTTAAAATTATCTTCAATTGAAACATTTATTACAATTGAGGGTATTTGTCAGCGCTATACTATTTTAATGATATTATTAAAAAAAAATATGTGCCCTTCAATTCAAAATGGATATTAATATAACTGATGGCAGGATTATCAAATACGGATACGAAATCTCCCGACTGCCGACCGTCTGCTAGAAAAGAAAATATGGCGTCCAAGAGTACCGTAAAACTTGACAGTAAGGTAATTGCAACTACACCTACAGTAAGTTGATTTCTACATTTCTAAATATTAATAATCTATATATAATAAGTATATGTAATACTTCTTTAACAATATCATGACCTCCTACATGCACATTTTGTAGTGCTTTCCGACCGGTTTCAGCGGGTTTCAAAATCAATTTTTACATGACATTTTGTGATTTCATGCGGTTCATGTTTCGCGCGTAGAGTGCAGCACTGTCGTAGCAGTCGACATCCGCCATCCGTAACCCGTCTTTCTGTCCTTCGTGCTTTGTTCGTGAGGAGTAAAGAAAGCCGGTCAAATTATTATTAATATTCTGTGAATAACTTGTGTGTTTTTAACTTTTCTACCTATATAATCATTTCAAACGTAAGTTGCGTTCATATGTTCTAATTTTAATATCGAAATTCTTTCGGTATCCTTTGATTTTATGGTTATTATTGCACTAGCCTAGCACTGAAACCACGCGGGAATTCGATTTTGCCTTGTGGTGGCCTGCATGCACAAGGCCTAGGCCTACCACGGCATTGATAGGTGCATGCTTGCAAGCGTATATTCAAGTTACATCTCGAATCGATGCGTATTGTAGGAATATTAATTCTTAAAGAGAGAGTCTTCTAAGATATTGTTCGCTTGTAATAATACTGGTTGATATAAGAACGAGGGGCCTAGGCCAACTTCAACTGTTGTGCAGTGATTGTTAGGCCACATTCTTGATTTCCCAAACTGGTCCTAGGCCTATACTCTAGCCTAGGCCTAGGCAAATTATTCGAGAGCTGGTTTCACGAATATGCCCACTAACTACTAGTTATATGGCACAAAAAAAAACGTAACCAAGGTGATAACAAGTTGATGTAGGCCTAGGCCTACTAACTATTGGTTGATAGGCCTACACAAGTTGATCAGCTAGGCCACTCAGTTGATATAGGTAAAACTGGGCCTTGGACTCAGTGTCACAACTGATAGGCCTAGCTGATCAACTTGTTATTACCCTTGGTTACACATGTCATTTTCATACCTTGACTAATAGGCCTAGGCCCTAGTTGGAGGATTAGCACTATTTGAGATTCATAAAACGGGTAAAGTACTAATCTGTAGGCCCCAACTATTAGTCAAGGTCTTACAAAAATAACATACGTACCCTAACCAGGGGGGATAACTACATCGATTCGTAAAACACTGGGCCTAGCTAAATAAAATGGCCCTTGGCTGCGATGGTCTTTGTCTCTTAAGGTGGCCTCACAATGAGAGCTAAGACTAACAATTAAGATTATGATTAAAACTAAGATTAACATTAACCAAAGAAGTACGCTTATTCTTAGCTACTTTTACAGGATGAGGATAGGTCCATGGATGTCACATGTCAAAATGAAGCCATCTGATTGGTCGAGCTAAGAACTAAGAGCTAAGAGTTGAATGTTAGTCAACTATTCAAAGTCGTGCACTGCATTGTGAGAGCCAGCATTGGTTCCCCCATCTCCCAACTCTTAATCTCAACTCTTAGCGTTAGCTCTTAGCGTTAGTGTTAGTCTTAGCTCTCATTGTGAGGCCACCTTAAACAACTAGGGATAAATTATGACAATTTCAAATTAAAGTGGTGGCAGGTCTAAGAGTGTTGTGGCTCCTGTAGACAGATACCATTAAATTGGTCTAGAAGGTGGTATTTTATTTTCACTGAAACCCGTTTTTTTTTTTGTATGTCTAGATCTTGTTGACTTCTTGATAAACTTGTTTTTACAATAGGCCATGTAGTACTATCTATTTAGGGCCAAGCACTACATTTTCATATTGGTCATCCCTTGCATTGAAGTTCTCAAAAACGTCAAAAAGTATTATCATAATACTGTACCTGTATTTATTTAATTACGTAAAACAATTTATTTGTGTGCGTATTCTTGCAAATGTTATGTTTTCTTTTGCCCACATAATATGAACTAGAGTTTTAAAAAAGTATAGGGCTCGACTTATTTGTTCACTGTACAATTGAAAAGTCATTTGAGAGGGGTTGCTACTGTTAACATTAATTCCGTGTTGTACAAACACAAGTTGAAAACATGTTTAATAATAATAATAAGATCTTTATTTGTGCGGCGGGGTTAAGCCGCAATGGCTTTTCTTTCATTAAACCGCATTATAGGCTATGGTTTGAATTTTTTGAATCTATAACTTGTAAGCCTACATAAAACATCCAACCTGAACTCTAGCCTACATAAAAAATCCAACCTAAAATATTTGTATTTAGTCTGCTCAGATGGAAAACATGGAAGTATCTCAAGTGGACCCAACCGCAGTCATCAAAGATCTGGCCAATGATGTCGACATCAAGAAGGATGTGACCGTTGATGAAATGACATCAAGAGATTACTACTTCGACTCCTATGCTCATTTTGGTATACATGAAGAGATGTTGAAGGACGAAGTTCGGACACTCACCTATAGGAACTCAATGTATCACAATAAACACTTGTTCAAGGTAAAATAATCTTTCTCAATGTTCTCAGGTGGCAAATTAAAATACTAGTAGGCCTACATCCATATTTAGTTCAGAAAAAGCAGTTTATTCATAATTCCGCACATAATCTCGCTGCGACTTCGTTACCGATATAATAGAATGGGCCTATAGGAGCGGATAATGGCTGTTACAAACTAGCATCTTTAGCTAGTACCGATGGCTAGTACCGATGGCCATGGTTCAACTTCCAACGCAGTATTGAGCATTTTATATAATTTTCAAAAGTTCATATAAACGATGTCTCGGGCATAGGGTTGTGAAGGTTTGTTCGTTTTTGGTTTGCCCACAGGAATAAAATTATCTCAACAGAAGTCCTGACTTGTAGATCCATTATTTTAGCTCCACTTGAAATCCGACCGACACAAAAATTCTTACTCCTGGAAAGTGTCTACCCCGACACACTTTTCTTTTGTCCTATTTTTGATAAAGAGGGCAAAACATAAATGATTAAGGGTTTCAAACTATAATTTACTAGTAGGCCTATGTTAAATTCTAAATAATATATTGTTTTTAGAGTTTTTAAATAAAAATGTCTTATTTGAATTATCAAATGCCGAGTCTACTAGTATAGACCTACCCCGATTTCATTCGAAACCTGTCTGAAATTTGGCTTCTTAAAAAAGGTTGTGTAAAAACTAAGAAAATGCAGAATGCTCGTTTCCTAGAGTATACAATCCTAAATATTCCCTTGCTGGGCTGTAGTAGCCGCACACTTCTCATTGGATGTTGCTATGCTTCCTTTTCGTTTAGTTTTGTGATCTGAATGTCCAGGGGTTTTCGTTTTTGTTGAAGGCCAACTATACTAAGTTGTAATTATTCTGTTTGCTCTCACTTGATTTTTCATGCACTGCCTATATACCGGTAATAAATTACATATACATTTAAAACACGAAAGTAATGAAAAGATCCTTACAAAAATTTGGTATGTGAGAATACCAGCAGGCACCAGGTCAACTAATAATTAATGGCTGAAATTAGCAAGCTTGAATTTAATTTTGTCCTAATCATTTATTTACAGGACAAGGTTGTGTTGGATATTGGCTGTGGAACCGGTATTCTCTCCATGTTTGCTGCCAAAGCCGGCGCCTCCCGCGTTATCGGGATTGAATGCTCAAACATTGTTGAGTACGCTAAAAAGATCGTAGAACAGAACAACTTGGGCGATGTTGTAACAATCGTAAAGGGCAAAGTGGAGGAAGTAGAACTCCCTCACGGCCTGGACGGCGTCGACATAATCATCTCCGAATGGATGGGCTACTGCCTGTTTTACGAGTCAATGCTGGACACAGTGCTTTACGCCAGAGATAAGTGGCTGCGTCCAGAAGGGCTACTCTTTCCCGATCGAGCAACATTGTTCGTCACCGGCATCGAGGACCGACAATACAAGGACGAGAAGATCAACTGGTGGGACGATGTATATGGATTTGACATGAGCTCGATCCGAAAGGTGGCCATCAGCGAACCGCTTGTAGATGTGGTTGATCCCAAACAGGTAAGATATTGCTTGATTATTGATAGGTATATTTTTGTCATTTGACTATGTATTTTGATCTATGCTATATTTTCTTGGGCTCAACTCTTACTAGGATAGACTTGAAGGACATCACAGCCCTGAAATAACGAGTAATGACATTATTTATTTTCATAATTTTAGAGAAAACTAGAAAACATATCTCAATTTCAGAAATTATAATTTATTGATTTGTCCTTCAGGACCCGGCTCTTTTCTGAGTTGTGGTGTAGACATTACTTGATTCTATTTGTTGGTAAACAGAATCAGTAATGCCTACGTCATGACTCATTCTATTTGTTTTTATGTAGAATCAATTATGCCTAGACGTTATGTCACTCGTGATTCTTGTTCCCTGGAGTACTAAAAATTATAATTTCTGAGATGATGATTTCGAAGTTTCTCTAAAATTAGGGCATTACATATTGTCATTATTTATTACAATGTTGAGTTTCAGGGTTGAGATGTCCTTGAATCTCATTGTGAAAGGTTTATGCTGATGTTGAGTCAAGCAAAGTCTGTAGTCTGAGCAAGCACTTAGTTGTCATCTGATTGGTTGAAAGTAAATAGTGTATGTTCCTATGTACTATGTAGGTTATAATTCAGAACAGTTGAGAATGTTTGTGCAATAGAAAAATATGTTATGTCCACCAAACAAATTGGTTAGAGAATGAAACTAGAATGTATGTTGTTGCATTGTACGTTTGTTGTATCTAGCAAATACAGTAACGAGAAAGCCAAGTCAATTATCGCTAGCGGTAGTAAATGAAGTCACTGTTGGGCGTGGGTTCGAGTCCCGCATAAGGCATGGGTTTTTGTAAACGTCCTTTCATCTATCATCTCTTCATCGTTTCATTATCATCCGCTCATTCGTACCCCCGTATAACCCCCTGTTAGTGGGGTCGTTAAACAAGATTGACAAAAAAAGGGTAACGAGAAATAATTCAATAAAATGAATACAGTAGCATACTTATGACCATGTCGTCACCAGCTATTAGGTCTTCAACAATTGCCTTTGCTAGCTTTCGACTTCTTTATTGTCTTTTATTTTGACTATGCATTTATTGATGAGACAGATTACAGATGTATTGATTTTTCTATAGACAAAAAATTATGTCTCCAGGTTATGAAACATGCTCTTGGGAAGATTTTGTGCTGATGGCATAGGTTCTAAAATGTTTTTCTCATTATAGCCATTCATTATGCAAGTAAAGTAGGTAGGGGCCTGCTGGTAGTTGGATCAGATTAAAATTACACTACGACATGATGATTGAAAATGTGCATCAGTATGTGGCTTATTAACT
This sequence comes from Brachyptera putata, assembly GCA_907164805.1. Lineage (NCBI taxonomy): Eukaryota > Metazoa > Arthropoda > Insecta > Plecoptera > Taeniopterygidae > Brachyptera > Brachyptera putata. The sequence goes on from OU015462.1 coordinate 37,985,293, forward strand.
TGAATTTCATGCACGATTCTACTAACGAGGTGAAAACTTTATAAAGTGTGTCGTGAAAACTTGGTCTTGTATACAAAATTGGGGGGAACAAAAGTAGATGTACCATATTCCAAACTTTGCCATTTTTGTGAGAAAATAACTGAGTCAAGGTATTATTATGATGACAAACCATGTTCAAATTGACATATTGTTAATTCTGAATGATTCTCTTTGTCATTAGGTAGTAACAAATGCCAGTCTCATCAAGGAAGTAGATCTCTACACAGTAACGAAGAAAGATCTCAACTTCTCTGCCCCGTTCCACCTTATTGCCCGTCGCAACGATTACGTCCAGGCGCTTGTGACCTTCTTCAACGTCGAGTTCACCAAGTGCCACAAGCGTATTGGCTTTAGCACTGCACCCGAGGCACAGTACACTCACTGGAAGCAAACCGTGTTCTACTTCGATGATTACCTCACAGTCAAGAAGAACGAGGAGATCTACGGCATGTTCTCGATGAAACCCAACGAGCGGAACAACCGCGATCTTGACTTCACGGTTGAGCTAGACTTTAAGGGGGAACTTGGCGAGGTGCACGAGACAAATGTCTATCGTATGCGTTGAGAATCTCAGAGTAGCTTTAACGGATCTTTTTAAAAAGGTATCTTTTTTCAAACACGTGTATTGAAAGAAACACGACCATTAGTTCATAAGCTTTTATATTGTTTATATTATCATCTTTTGACGTCCTTATTCAATGTGGGTCGTTCCAGCGTACGTACATTAGGTTAAGAGCTTATACCATGGGTTAGTACTGACTGTGATTATTTATGTATTATTTGTTATTATTACAAACGTACGTGTATTCATCGATTAACTGGCTAATTGAAAAAGTAAGTTCCTCCTCAGTCCTCCCCGTTACAAACAATTGATGTTTTAGGATCGTATATTATACATGTGCTGATTTTCTAATACGTATAAAACTATTGTAGATCAGTAACTATTAACTACGGTACTATGTGTATATTGTAATAGTTCAACCTTCAAGCTATAATCGAAACTAAGATTATAAGCATGCTATAAGGAGTACCCCTTACAGGCATCTCAATAATTCTGACATTATTCAACCAAGTATTAGTTACACAACTTTTAAATGTTTGCCTATGTTGAAGAATTAGTGCTGTATCAGAATCTGAATAAATAAAAAAATCAAATCATTTTTCTCAAACCCGAATGTTTTTATTGAATCGTATCTTTTTTAATATCATTGTTTTACTCATCCATGACAAAGTCATATTTCCCACTACTCACAATATCCTGTAGGCTGACAGTGTCAGCCAATGTCTTGACAGCTTTGTCAGTTTACAGTGTCAACATATTTTGTCATGTTCATAGGCTGAAAGTAGATTTGAAAGTTACGTGACTGATTAAAGCCTGGGTAAGTTATTCCTTTAATTTTATTTAATAAACACTAAAACTTGCAGAATATTACGGTAGGCTATATATCGTAGAAGAGGAGTTGGAACTGATCGAGTAACGATTTTAACACATGCCATCAAAATGTAGTACCTGATTAAGTATTCTGCATGTTCAAAATACAATGACAACGACGCTGTCTAGATGATCCAATAACATCATGAGAGTTATTGTTAGCTTAACAACCCCACTGTTAGCTAGGTACAGAAATGAGTGACTGGGACACTGAACCGTCGTTTACGAGACAGGTTCGATGGGCGATCATACCGACGGGTTTTTCCGTACTTGTTCAGGTCAATACCTGGGATGGTTCCAAAAACACCCCAAAAAATGACTTGTCGTATCATTCACCGACGCCAATAGATCTTAATCATCGGTACAGTGCGCCGTCCAATCTAATATAAATAAATTAGCTAGGTTATTTGTGGTACTGTACATGAGCTCCTTGAATCTATGATCATACAAAATGCTCTGTTTGGACCTATTAATCTTTTTTTTTAAACGACTAAAATGTCATGATTTGTTTCTGTACTATAGTTCGACTACCGGATAGCTCGTTATCGTGAGGGTTGCACATTGCAAACATAGATTTTACTATAAAAATCTACACTACGTACAGGAAAATTGTGTGGTAATATTATTGCAATAGCCACCGGAAGTCAATTATCGCTAGCGGTAATAACTGTAGTCACCGTTGGGCGTAGGTTCGAGTCTCGCACAAGGCATAGGTTTTTGTAAACGTCCTTTCACCTATCATCGCTTCATCGTTTCATTATCACCCGCTCATTCGTACCCCCATATGACCTAGCTGTTGGTGGGGTCGTTAAGCAGCATTATAAAAAAAAATATATTGCAACACCAAAAATATAGAGATATCAGATAGGGTCAACTCCTCGAAGAATGAACTGCACTCTGATTTGATGAATATTCGAGACATTATGTCAATAATTCTTGGTTGTGCAAAATGGTAAGAAAAACGCACATGACTGAACAGTGAAACCTCTATGCATCGTTCCCGGATTCATCGTTTTCTTGCTTCTGTCATTAATTTTTTCTTGCCCCACTCCCATATAACCAATGTTACATTTTCCTGCATGAATGGTTTTATTCAACATTTTATACATAATAACATAAAAGGGTATTAATAATATAATAATAATATTGGTAATATAATAATAATAATGTTTATTTATTCTGTTGAACACATACATGTTATTGAATACGTCAATTATTAAGAAAGTCATGAATACATTACAATTCACTATTATTCAAATACTCATTCACCGAGTAGGGACAAATTATTAAAAGATATTTTTCAGTTCGTTTTTGAACGTGATGTCAGAAAGTCTCTTTATTCTCGTGGGGAGTTAGTTCTAGAGAATTACACCATTGTAGGATGGACTCTTCCTTAGCAGCGCTAATTTGTGAGGGAGAATATGATAGTTGTCATATCGTGTTCTGGGGTAATACCCAGGTACTAATAATAATACCTGGTACCTTGAGAAACAATGGATAGAGGTTTCACTGTAATTACTTGATTAACAATCGGCAGTTACATGAGGATACTATTCGAATGTATTTGTTTCAGTATTACTAGATGTAACCCACTTTAAAACACGGGAGTCCACATAACCATTCATGCGTGTGTCATGTAACTTTGACACAGCTACTCGGCCGTGTTGAATCATCTCCCAGTAGTCTTTGGTTGCAAACAAACACGCAATACCTACCGTAGAGCCTCAAATTACGTCGCACACGTCACCTGGCACTGACCTTGGTCGGCTCTTCAAGGTTTTGTGGAAACAAGGGAAGATTATTTTATTTGTATGACGTAGTGGAACCAGAAATTTTCAACAATTTTTTTATCTCATCACGAATCAAAACATACAAATAGCATGTAACGTAATGTGGATTTTTATTATTGATTAACAGTATTTTACAAAATACAATACTTCTCTAAATGGCATGAAGCAGTTTTTACTACAACATGATCAAACAGGAAGTCAATACGATTATATATGATCTTGACGCTAAATATCTTACTTTTTTATTATTATTATTAACTCTTACAGTTGCGCAAAAATGCACGGTGGCAAGTTCCCTATCCTTGATCACGACGGTTTGCCCGCCTCCCTAACCTTCTGCCGGAATAGTTTTATTCTTATTTCATCCCCCTCAAAAATACTTCTACCAAGTTCATTCCAGTCCCTACCTGTCCTATTTAAGAAAGAGAATTTACCCACATCTAATCTAGACCGCTTTACAATTACTCTGTCATGTCTTCTCCTGCCCCCATACCCTAGCTCATTCCTTTCAATCAACCTATTCAATTCTCCCCAGCCCCCTTCTCCTTCCATCGCCCTGAAAAAATTACACAACCGATCCACTTTTCTACGCTTTTCCAATTCCTGCCACCCCAATTCGCGCATCATCTCAGATGGACTCTCCAATATTCTTATCCTTCCTCCCCTTTCATTCACTACCCACCTCCACCTCCTAACGCTACCTGTAACCCTTCTGACTGCTATCCTCTGCACCCTTTCTACATCCCTTATCTCACCTACCCTATATGGATCCCATACCGAACTTGCATACTCTATCAAAGGACGCACTAACGTAAAGTAGGCTTTTTCCTTAATCTCCGTACCTGTCCCCCTACGTACCTGTCCCCCTAAAGTCCTGTCCACCCTGTCCACCTACTTAATCCCACTTAATGTTAAAAGCTAACTTCACACAATGATACATAGTCACAATTTAAGAATGTATTTTGTAAGTCGACAACTATCTACATTTATAAATTAGAGTATTGTAAACATAGCATGTTTATAGTAGCACATTACTCTGACATTTTCTATTTGGTTTTATGTGGCAAGGCCTTTGAGAGAATTTGCCAGTTTTTGTGTTTTGTAGTCGCTTCTTAACTGGATGAAATTCAAGAGGATAGATCGCTCCAAACCAGCCTAGAAGGAAAAAATAAGTTTGTAGTTCATTTAGCCCAGTTTGACATAATGTTTGCCTTCTTAATTTTGGAGCTAGATTGGTTTGAAATAATAACAAGGTCTATCTGAAGTGCCGAATTAATTTTTACCGGTATACTCGTATTTTTTGAAGTAAAGAAGCATAGTGCTCCCAATCTTTAATTTGATTTTAATTAACTGAAATACTTCAATTAGTTTGCAAAACAAGAGTAAAGTTATACACTCTGTTCAGTTTTTATTAGGAACTTGCATTATAGCAGAAATTGGTCAACCAAGTTGTGTTTCAATAAAAACCTGGATAAATTATAAACATGACATGGACAATAATTATGAGAAATCATGTTTTGGAGCAGACACTATCAAGCACCTTTAATTTATTCAAAATAGAAGTTTGATAAGTCTATTCCACAGATAACTAGAAATAAAAAACAATTGGTTACCGACACAATTTTGATTTTTTCGTTTTAGTTCCGAAGCTTAAAATTACTTTTGAATTTACCAAAAATTAAAAATGAATATAGTAGATCCAGGTATGCTAGATGCTCACAAATATCAAGATGATGATTCAAGTGAAAGTAAGTCTACTAGTTATAAGTACAATTTCTATGCTTGCTTAAGAACTTACTAGCGTATCTCCGGTGCAAACTTGTTTCAAGTTCTCTGGCTTAACGAGAAGCAGATTACACAAGGCGTGAAGCGTATCAAACAATGTGTTGACCAATGGAACCTTGAATTCTTTCACGCATTTCCTATACTCATTGACATCACAAATTGCACACATTGCCCCTGGAAATGAAAATATTACCAAGTCAAATATGACAGCAAAAAGCTTCAGAAACAATTTTAACTTCTCAAAATATTCAACTTGTTGGTACAGTAGTAGTTGCAAACTGGAAAGAGGACGATGCTGTTACCTATAGAGGAAATGTCTATAGGAAGGGTAAGTAGTTACCAGTTTAACAGGCCTAGTTAGCAGGAACTAACAATTTGTCCCCAATACTAGTGACCCAGTAGTACTGGGCCAGTACTTATCAAAGATTAAAATAGAAACAATAGAGTTTCACTTCTCTATATCAGGTAACAACTGATGAAGGAAAGATAAACATTGGAAAACATTGTTTCAATTTTAATCTTTGAGAAGTAGAACTACTGGGCGAATGTCCAATAGTACGCTTTCGTTATAATTAATATCTGTGGTATACTATTCTTCTCTTTAATTAGGCCTATAACCAGTTTTAAATAAATCCACCTGCAGAGTTGAACTGGAACTGCTGTAGATGTTCGTAAATAACTCGGTGAAATCGAGAGCCCAGCTCCATCATCAATGACTCGAAGTTCTTTCCATCGAGACTATCTCGAATCCGTTTCACCATTGTACCAACATACTGGACCACAGCCAAACACGCCTGCAAATTGAAAACAATCCAAACCCCACCAACAGATACGTTATTTGAGGACAATAAATGTACCGGTACTCTATATTTTAGTGCCACTGTAAGTTGTGACTCAAATCACTGTAAAACAATGCAAATTACAGTATTCCTTTTTACATCAATTGAAGCCTTGCAGAAAGTGATTAAAAAAAATAGCAAAAGGGTGGAGCGATTGAATGAATTGTAAAATTATTAGAATATGCAATGAATAAAATAGAAAGGCTGTGACATATTGTTTTAGAATCAAGGTATAAGCCTATGTATAGATTTCCACTACATTTCATATAAATGGACCTGTATCGCTCATCTCATATGTTGCGTTTTCTTAGTTTCTGAACAACAATGAAAATATATACGCATCAAGTGCACCAGTTTATATATGATTGTGGTAGGCCCTACTGGTCGAATGCACATGTATTATATTGAATTCATCAGGCTACTAGTAATGGTAGGGTATTTCAATTTCAGCAGTCTACAATAATTATACGTAACTCGTTCCACAATATTTGAATCAATAGGCCTACTATTCAAATTTTAAAAAACAAGGTAATTGACCATTTTCCAGTGGAGAAGTGGAGAGACTGTTCTCCACCAAAAATATAATATTTATTCTATGTTGCTGTTCAACGAAAAAATCATATTTACACACAATAATGAAAATTTAGGCCCTAATATGGAACGTTGATCGAAATTTTTAATTAGGCCTAATAATCATTATCGAAAATAGGAAATTAAACAAATATTTAATGGTTCACCATTCGTTCATTGCTCCATGTATTTTATATGCTTGACTGAATGAGACTAAGGGTGAGCTTTTAGCAGAAGTATCGGAAGTATCGAAATTGAACGGCAACCCTAATTTTCACCAAGTTACAAATTTTACACACCACTACAATGCTATGGAACTGAGAAGTTTTTACTTACCGGAGAAGCTAAAGTATCTAAATCCGTTTCCGGTTTGAAGTCGGTTTTCTTTTGCTCAGTTTGTAGATATATTTTCACCCACCCAACAATCGCATTAATTGAACGATCAAGTCCGGTATCCAGTTTTATCTCTATTTGTTCGAGGAGATACTTCTTCTTCTGTAAACACTCACCGTGTTTAGGTGTGGACGCAACTAATGGCACTAGACTGTCAGTGAATTGTTTCTCGAGAAGATGTACGACTGCATTACACTGACGGACAACATCAAAGAAGAAGATTTGTGGCTGGGTTTTGGTTTCGGGAATCGGTACGGATTGTAAGCCCAATTCGAGTGCATAATCTACATGCTCGACCATTAGGTTTTGTAATAGAATTTCGAAGATCTGGAGTGCATTGCCTGGCAAATCTGATGGCAGAGAGAGCTGAAAATAAATATAACACACAAAATAAACAAAAAATTGATTATCCAGATTAATATGATGTAGGGGTGTACGAGTCTACCTAATTCCGAGTCCGAGTCCCTGCCGGACTTGGACTCGTACAAGTAATTTTAGATTCAATTTCTAAGTCCATTCGAGTCTTTGAATCTGCCGCCAATTCCGTCATTTGAATTCTCAATTCTTCAGTTTCAGTCTACATAAAACGAATGATATGTTCAATACATTCAATAATATGGCAACCAAAGTTATTGGGAAATGACCATGTTTTTTAAATGGCATTGAAAATACTCGCACTCAAGTAGGGCCTAATTTCAACACTTAAGTAACAACTTTAATAAATTCAACGTTAAGGAAATTAATTAATATAAATAAAGAATGAATAGGTCTATGCCCTATATTATTTTTAATTTATTCCTTTGTACTTTTCTTTCCTTTATCGATGACTAACTAAATAACTAGCACATTATAATTATTTGAAGTGGAAGTTTTGTACTGATGGTGTTTGAAATCGTCGTGATAGGCCTAATATTTATATGTTTGAAAAAAGACTCGAGACTCGGCTCGGACTAGATAATTTTATGAAGATACGGACTCGAATTGGACTCGAGTTCGAAAACCTGGACTCGCACAGCACTAATATGATGGCTTTGAAAATCTTGTACAAATGCAGGAAATATTTGTACAGATCTACTTACCAATTCACAACGTCGAAAAGCCAATTTACTTTCTTGTAATAAAGATATGGCTACTTCTTCGGATAGGAATGTTTCTCCTCCATAGTTTTCAATTTGAGCAATGTTTAAATTTGCTCTCGTTCCTATAACAGCTTGCAAATCCCGTCTTAAATCCTGGAAGCTAAATGACAAAGAAATCGTGCATGAGATAATAATTATTGATAATCAACGAACAATGCTTATACTGCTGAACCATTACTACTAAACCCTTCACTAATGGATCTAGATCTATTAGTCAGTTTTCTTGTGCTTGGTTTGTAGATATATTTTCATCCACCCATATTCCTAATTCTAACAATCGAATCAATCGATATTCCTAAATCGATGACCTTATTCCTAACAATTGACTCACACCAAGCCAACACTAACGAATATGGCCAAAAAGCATAGCGACAATATATATGTAGGCCTACTGTAAGGGCTTGTTTTTAAAGAATATCAATTTGTGATGGATGGATATTTTCACAAAATTTATTATCAAGTTGGAAGATATATTATCATCACTTCAACGGGAAATCAAACTGTGGAACTTTTGCTTGATACGCAACGCTCTTTCCATCTTGAGCTAATGAAGTAGGTATCTTTCAGTGATATTATTGTGTGTGGAATGCTAAAGATGGAGGTTGAGACAACAAAAAGGTAACCGAGTTTGTGACATATAACTTGACAGACTCAAAACTTGACAAATAATAAAGTAGACAATAGACTTCTTGACACAAAGAAAAAAATTGAATCTTTGAATTAAAATGCAGATATACACTCACAATACAAGGAAGAAAAATGAAAACCAAAACACACCAGTCGTCATAGTACAGTACAAGATTTGCTCAACAAAACTCTAGTTTCATCAACATCAAACTTTTTAACAAATTACCGACATCAATAAAAAATATATCATCCACACATACTTTCAGTCTCAACACTCTCAAGACATTTTTAATTTTGAAATCTAACTACCGGTAGTCCATTGAGGAATACTTACACGACAATAGGCCTACAGTTGACTATGACCATGAACTACGGTAATTAATTATGAATAAACTAAGAAATAAAACAGACTTCTATAAACAATTTTAAAGAGAAAACTTCCCAGACCGAACATTTTCCTCCCGTCATATCATGAAATAAAATAGTTCACCATATAGTTATACATTCTTTTATACAAAATCATCATTCTAATTATTATTTCACCACAAATTTGTATTTTTTATATTAAGTAGAAAAAGTCTATATGCCTACATCTTGAAATAAAATCAATTATGTATTAAGATTTATTGCAATTGACTTCAGCTTACCCGCCCGTTTGGATTTGTTTCTTCTGGTGGTTTTTCAACTCGTAGTATTTTTGCAATGACACAGCATTGTTTTCTCGAAGGCATTTAGTTTCAATACTGATGTATGAATCTAAATATTTTTGGAAGATATTTTCCGTCAGTTTACTTAAATAATATGCATTATCACTTCCCATTTCTATATTATGTGACAAGTCATTCGAGAGCTTCACTGTACTGTGGGAAAAAACAGTGGACCATATTAAAAGAAATTGAAAATCAAGTGTACCTACTTTATAATTTATTTAGTATATAATCAAATATAATAACTGATAAAACTTTAAAAACAAGTATGCTCACCTCAAATACAAATCATAGAGAGTCTTCAAATACTTATTTGTATCATTACGTTCGGACAAGCTCGTTACAATATATTTCTGTAAAATAGATTTAAATGTTTGATTTAATGTGATTACTGCAGGCTGCTGCACTTATACTAACAATCAACTGGTCATAAAAATCAAGAGAAGTTCAGTATACATATTCTGACAGTTCGTGTACTAGTACTGTTGAATATGATTCTGAAGCCACACTGATTTTAAAAAAAGCAATTGGACCAACTCACAGTATTTAATCAACTCTTTGTCAGAAGATAGGTGTTGTATGTAAATTGTTTCATAATATGACAGTACATTCTTTTTTTTTGAAGATCCATGGCAGTCACGGATAGCAACGGTTTTTGAAATTTTGTCTGCCATTACGTACATGGGCCTAAATAATGTTTCTAAGTATTTAATTGTTACCAACTTTATTTTTGGTGATGGCAACTTGACCTTTGAGCACCATACTACAAGTACGGTACGTACATGGACATAAATGGAAAAAATAGCTCTAGCTATTTTGTGAAATAATTTTGATACAAGATTTTGACTTCTGGGCTAGCCAGAAGGAAGGCTGACATCCACTAGAATTTGAAATTTAGTGGTCACACATAGTTTTTATGACTTTGAGATGTGGTTTTGGGATATTCTCATTTCAATATGATATTTTGGAATACATTTATATGACCAACTTTCTTATTCATAGGATTTTTTATTTTTAGAAAGATACTTGAGTAGTATCCAAAAGTCTGCTCACTTGAAGCAACAACAGAATACAGGAACTTTGGAAGATACATTTTATGAAAGGCCACTAACGTCATGCGGGCAATGGACGGTCGATAAGGAGAAGACCGAAGATCCAAACATTCACGGAAATACTCGGCAAATAGTACAGCACCATTCAAAAGAATTAGGAAGAACAAGTTCTCACATAAAAACATCGTGGATAGCAGGAAACAACTTAAAATGGCACACAATTATTTTTTGAACCAAATTTGACAAAGAATCGACTCTTACTCGATTATGATGGTTTGAGAATCTATTCCTGGTTTTCAGAGTCGATGTTATCCCTAGTATGCACTACTACCTACGGTAATTGATTATCAGTTATCAGTACTGTTTCTAATGCCGGTCATACCTGGAGCTTTAATTGATAAATGTTGAGTACATATTTTGCCATAACTTGTTCAGGATTGTGAAATACTTCCTTCACCACAGTCAAGTTCCTTTCACACATCGGAAGCACATCACGAAACATGTTCTTTTCAGTAAAACCCTGAAATAAGAAACATCAAGTTATTAAAACCAGTCTACCCTGATAACCTAGATAAAAAATAAATAAGGCCTTTTGGTAGGCCTAATTACGGTAGTAGGCTATGTGTGTACGATAAAAATTACCTTTAAAAATGTATAGGCCTATAGAATGAATTCACTATTCAGTATGGATTCCAAAGCAAAATTACCCCGAAAGAAATTTTCGTTAAATTACTGAATTCAGTAAGACTAAAAACTATCTTTAATCTTTAATTAACGTAAGTTATTACAGATGGATTACCGGTACCATTAAGACTTTGATTAGTTATGCAATAAATTGGTGACACTTGTTGCTTGGATTTAATTGGTATCAGCTTTGAGTGATGTAAAAAATTACATTATACCTTTTGTTACCAGTACATCAAAACAGCTGATCTGATTTGAGTGAAAGTTTAGAATAATGTGTTTCATTTGATTACCGTATATTGAAATTCGGTGACATTTTTTTCGAAAGAAATATTGTTTACGAATTTTCTCCTCTAGGTTATTCTTTGAAATGAGTTTTCTCAAAAGTGGTGCAACCGATTGTGCCTCAAAACTATAAAGCATTGAATTAGATGAGGATACTTGTGTATGCCAAGTTTCAAATGAATTTGTATTTTCGTTTGACTTATGAAGCGCGAGCGAAAAAAAAAAAGGGCGGGTAGGCCTACCTTTTTTGAGTACGGTGAAATTGAGTCTTTGCTTCGCTCATCCAATAATTGAATACTAGAAAGAATACAAAATCTACGTTGTTGGATGAGCAATGTACGCATATTTTTATGAAATGTAATGGGAAGCTATAAGCACACCTCGAGTTTAAAACAATTATGTCACTGCCTTCACGTTTTATTTGTTGCTCAAAGCCTCAAAGCCTACAAGGCCTAGTCAAGACCAAACTCGACAAGAAAATAATCAAGACTTATACAAAACTAAGGAAGTTACACAAATGATAAGTTGAATAAAAATGAAATGCTTCGAGAAAAACAAACTCGTTTTGCTGAAAAGTGAAAATACAAAACTTTTTACCATTTGGCTTTGTTCGATAAAGGCATCAACGCACTGAGGGAACCCTTTGAAATGAGACAGGATCAAAGCTATCTCTTTCATTCTAACAATCTCGTTTGATTGGTGTGCACCCACAAACTCTTCTATGAGAGAACGCTCTATTTCATCATATTTGGCAGCAATTTTCTTCTGAGCTGACTCAAATCTAAAGACAAAAGATCCATTATTAGTTTAATACAATATTATAAATGCGGCATTGAATGTCCTATATCCCTTCCTTCACCCACCCAATTACTCACAAATTTCATTTTTAGTTAGTGTAAGGGTCTGAAAGCGTGTCGACAGCGAGGTCATTTTGTGCCTATGTTCACGTCCGTGTACTTTGCCATAGTTGTCAACGTTTGTGGATGTTTCAAGCATATGAAGGGAGCTACCTATTTTTTTTTCACCCTAATTACCACCAACAAAACAGCAAACAACCAAACCACGATATAATCGATGCAAAATGCAACTAGGTAAGCTGCTTGTTAGTAGCGTTGCCACTCAATTTCGACATCTGAATCACATCAAAATTGAGGATTTCGATTCGATACCGAACTGAAACACTCGATATTCGATTACTTCAATATCGAAACAATATCGATTGATACGATGATTGATATTTAATTAAAAGATGAGAAACAGTTAAAAATTAATACTGTAATAAATTAATAAGTTATGTAACCAAATGACAGAGTGAAAAAGTGAATACAGAACCAAAAGTGAAGAAAATGAATAATAAGACCTTCACGCACGGTTTCTTGTTACTGTGAGTAATGGACTAATCGTGTATGCTGAGTTTAATATGTGTATGTAACGGGGGAAAGAGCTTGACGTGCTGGTAATGTATTCTTATAACTATATATAATAACTATAACTATATCTTATAACTATATAACAGTACAAGATTGTTATATTATAATCACCACATTAAAGTATTAGTTCATACAGTATTAGAAAGTTCATACCAAATTTTCAAGAAATGTAAATCTTACTTTCCCGAAGGCAGTTCTTGGGCAATCAAATGTAGTTTCTGAATAATGTCTGCTGCCTCATCGATACGTGACTTTTCGGTGAAAACTTCAGCTGTGAGTGGCTCGGACCCTAGAAACTCGGCAAAGTGGTTCATAAGCTTCTGAGCTTCAACAGCGCGTGATCTTGGAGTGTTGACACTTTCTAATTGATCTCCCAAATGAATCACTTTGGTTGCCACGTAATTGATTCGCTCGTCCAGTTCTTGAAACATGTTGACAGAGTTCTGAAAAAATAGGGAGATAGGTCTAAATTAGAATGAATTAATGAATTAATAGTGATTTTTCTACTCAAATAAAAATGCTTGATATTGTTATCTGCCATGAATTTATTTATTTTATTCATATTGGGTTCAACGACGCACTCTACTGATGACTACGAAAGGTTATTTTATTTGGTATTTTGGATAGTGGGAAAGAGTTAGCCATGGCATGTTGTTGAGGAACCATCCCAGTATTGATCTGAACGACAAAGGGAAACCACGAAAAACCCCTGTCAAGATGGTCGATTATGGAGGGAATCAAACCCCGGTCTCATGAATGACGGTTCATTATAGTAACCACTCGGCCACACGTCAGTACCAAGCCATATAGGTATTGTACCCAATTGATACGATAGCTATAGAGTAGCTATAGACTAATAGAGTAGGTCTACCCATTTTTTATTACAAAAACTTCATAGTATACAAACACCAAGTGCACAAATCTATATCATCTTACTGATATTACTGGTTAGTGCTTAGGTACATCATGCATTATTGCTCAGGGGAATGAGGATCCTCATCCTCACAGTAGCAATTGATGTTTTTTGATATTATTTCCATTGAGTATAAGGACGCACTGAGCTGATGACTAAGATTTATTGGCGTAAGTGGCATAATGAGGCGATGAAATAAAAAATTATTCAATTCTTTTTTTGGATAGTGGGTAGAAAGGGTAGTGACCTATTGTTCAGAAACCATACCCGGTGTGAGTTGTATGAGTTAGTTTTACAAAAGCCCATGTCATATGTGACAGTCGAACACACGGCTGACTTGACTTCAGTTTTTAAAGAACCGGTAATGCCTTAGCTAACTGAGCCAGAAAGGCAGGAAAACTCTATACATATTTTGGTCAAGGTTTAGTCTAGCCCAATGGTTTTCACGAAAAACAAATTGAATATTTTGCCTAATAAGCCTATATTCAACTACAGCATAAGGCATCTCACATCGACGTAATATTGTAGTAAACAGTAACCCCAGAGTCAGTTGAATATTTTGACGAATCGAAATTCAGACAATTCGTCTTCGAATTCTTTTTGTCCTACCAATCGTTACTAAAATGATTTTATGCACTGGTACACTCCCGAGTTCCGAAGGAATGAGAGTTTAGCTGTAGTAGAAGCTTATGATAGATAGGCCTACTCAAAAACAGTTTACCTTGTTTCTTTCCTGAAGCTGTGATATTTTCTGGCAGTGGCCGCTTTCTTCTTCTCGACACGTTACTTCTAGCCGTTCACATTTTTTCTGTTGTCTTTCTTGTAAGAGTTTTAGATCCCTATTGAGGAGAAAAAGTCTGTTTGTAAATGTTTTCCATATAGGGCATACTGCGTTCATCGATTGATTGTTACTAATTAATGTTACATTTTATTCATATTTTTATATATAGCCTAATAGGCTACTACCACAACAATTGTTTTAATTATTTTTAATTAAAGGGAAGGGGAAATGAACTTTCCGAAAAGATTACTTAATAAAGAATCGAGTTTTAGAAAGAAACTGACAAAAAACACCAAGAAACAATCATTCACTTCGTTTCCAGACTGTACCAACTTTCAACGGTCTATTAGGTAAGGCCAAAATTATTTTACTATCTGTCCTGGAAATATAATTCTTTTTCATGCAGTTGCGTTACGTTTTATTTGCTTTTATTTTTAGCCAATTTTGTAAGTTGATAGGTAGGCCTATGTAATTTTCCATGAGATCATGTAGAAGGGATATGTAAATATAGGGTACTGCATACATCGATAACTGCATACATACATGCATACCGGTATATCGACAGTCGATAACTACAAAGTATTCCAAGTTCAGAAGAGAATAAATAGTCTGCTCTATGTTATCCTTGAAAACAAGAGAGACCTCCAGGCAGGGTTTTCAAGATCTGAATGTGCTTCTGCTACCATGTGTTGGCTGCTTGTTTGTTCGTCTGGGATAATTCAAAGCTATTTGGGAAACACGATCTTAGTCACAACACAAGAGGATCAAATCGTCTTGCTCACAGCTACTGCAGTCTAAAATCGACGGTTAATCAGGAAGACGACTGTTTAATAAACTACCTCTCCTGATCAAAGATGCGAACAGCAGGCACGAGTTCAAAACAAAAACAATGAAATTTCTCAGGACAAATCAGTTTTACTGCATTGAGGATTATCTTAATAATTTACAAGATTATTCAATGAACTTGTTTTTCTCAATCTAGATGTACTTTTCTGAATTTAATGATTTCACTCAAGGTATTTCAATCTACTTTTCTGACAATGTTTATACAATTCTCAAATTGTGCTTTATAAGAAACGGCAATGAAAAAATTTAACAAAAAATCCTCAAACATTAATAGGCCTATGCCTATTACCTTTTTGTGGTCATAATACAGAGATGCCGTAAGCCTAATTGAATAGAATAAATGGAACTTTACATACTTGATAGCCTGAAGAAACGTTTCGTGCAGTAACACAGGATCAAAATTATCAGTTCCTTCGTCCCTACTTCCCACAACAGTCCTCCAAGCCAGTCGTTCAACGAACTCTTCAGGATCGAATGGCTCCTAGGATTAATGTTATTTAAATGTTATACATCAAAGGTATATTGTATATCAAATAGAAACATATTCACACAGGCTTGCAGAAATAATTAAATCCTAGTCATATTAAGCCCTAATTCTAGAGAAGTTTTAGAAAAGTTTTGAAAATTAACCTGACACAAACCATCACCCTAGATGCTAACTGTAATCAGAGTAGCCTACACTTGCAGTCCAATAAAATGGTTGTCCAGAATAAAAATTATAAAAATCTACGTACAATTATCATATTTTTCATAGCCTGTTCCATTGACTTAACTCAATGCCTGTACTGTACATTGAGTGCTTATGTAAATTGTCTACTAGGTGTCAGTACCAGACAGTAGGCCTAAATTTCCTTCAGGATGCATTTTAATTTAATGCGGTAAAATAAATATGCAAGGTTCAATTATTTCGGCATAGCATCATCGTGCGGTTTGGTATCGTGTAAATGAGTTTTTAATAAATTAAATAGCCCCCGATTTCTGATAAGTAACTTTTGAAAGTAACTTATATACTTTTTTAAGTAACTTTTGTAACTTTTTGTTACTTTCAGTTTTCGATAACTTCAACGTTTGAAACGATATTGAGGTAAAGTAACGTCCCCAACACTCCCTTGGACCTGTTATAACTGTTAGACCTAGGCCTAATATTTCATCAGTTATGTACTTTTTAATATGATGGCAATAGCATTGGCAATAGCTAGCACACCTAGGCCTAATATTTCATCAGTTATGTACTTTTTAATGTGATGGCAATAGCATTGGCAATAGCTAGCACACCGAGTTACTGGTACTGTCATTTAGCAGACCAGGATTCAATTCCTGCCGTGGTTGACCATCCTGACAGGGGTTCTTCCTGGTTTCCCTCTGATATCACCCATGCATTATCCGCATAAGCCATGGGTTTTACTACAAACACAATGACTTCATAAATTACAGGCCTACACAACTCACCTGTTCCATCTCTTTCATGTATTGCTGCATCATTTTGGATGCCCCTTAGGATAGGCCTAAGCCTGTCACTTAATGATGCCTCTGTGTATCAATTTTGTACAATTTATATTACCAAGATAAGGCTTGGTCGATTATCAGGACTAGCCTGCATTATGCCAGGGCATTAAGGGGCGAAGTGGCATAGGTTGGGGCCTATGGCTCTAGGTTGTAACTAATACAACACGCCTACAAAGTGCAAACACAATCTCCTAGGCAAAGGCATTAACTCAATGGCAAAGGTTAGGACAAATTCAATGGGTAGGCCTACGCCTACATTTACAACATTCTTTTAGTGATTTTTAGTCTGGCCTATAGCATTAATGCCTATAGCCTATTTGTGCACGATACACATTTTAAATTTAACGTAACACAACACTAGAACTTGTGATCAATTAAGAATTGGGTTATATTACGACTGTATATGTATTTGGGTAATATACGCTTCTCGAGATAGTTAATAACCTACAAAACGTAAGGTGACTGACACCACTAAGTGAATACAATAGGCCTAGGCCTACATACAACTTACAAAAAGTGACAACCAAATGCGGGTTGCAACTTGACAAACAAAAATTTCCCAAGATATTGAACACAAAATCCAGTGATGAAATCATGACCTATGGGATATGGAAATTCTCCATCTGCCAACATGAACATTTATTAATATTACTCAATTCAATTTAGATACTATTCAAAGTTCAATTCGAAGGGTCAACAATCTTTGGATGCATTGAATGTTACTCAAGGATAGACAATAGACAAACCAAGCAGTTGGTAATTAAAACCCATTCTAGTGGGCGTTCATCCCACCTTGCCACTAACTATTCCCACAGGTAAAGTGACTGTATATGACGTCATCTTACAAGCACGCCCTTTCACAGGTCTTTCCCAATAATAATTTAAATGATTCACACTAGTGGAATTACTAACGATTCATAATTGGTCAAAAAAACATTTTATTAAAGAACATTTATTTTCACTTGTAGAAGGAACAGTTTTTACATGTAATCTCCCCAATGTTATGGAATGTACATTATCTAGGATAATAATAACCATTAGTAACATTAATATCTCAAACTACTTGTGTTACTTATTGTATGTCAAGAGGGCAACTGTTTATCAAAGAAGAATCAGACCTTATTAGAGAGATGTAACAAAGTAATGCAAGAATCATAGCAAAACATGAAGCGTGCATTCCCTAATGAATATAGGATCCCAATAACAATAATGCCTAAACCTCAAAATAAAGTTCTCAAAAATCATATCTTTGTGTTGTATGTATTTATATATTATTATTTATACTATGTATATTTTTATACATTGCGAAGAATATAATGAGAAATATCAAATCCTAATATTAAATACAGTTTAATAATTGCCTTACAATTTTGTATGTTCATTATTCCAATTAAATATGTGTAACACTGAGCTATCAATAACATATCATTAAGCAAGCACTCTTCAGCACAATCTGCTTCAGCCAAACAATCACATCTACACACTGAAAATTAACTAGAACTATTTTATAAATGGTGCACATAAACAGTTATAAATAATTATCACTGCTATAGTACGGAATACTCTCGCTTAGCAACAAATCTGCTTTTTACACACCATAAAACAAACTGTTGTATTCACTCATTCATCAGTGTATACACACTAGATTTCCACTTAATCTTTGGACGAATAATTATACACAAAAAAAATCTTGATGATATACATGTTTTTCACTCCAAAGTTTAAAGGGAAACCGCTTCTTAGACAGTATTTCTACCAATCCAATAATAGCAAAGTGTACGATCACTTTAGTACGGGCACCGGCAACGTCATACTCATTTCTGAAAAGACAAATTGACATAATTAGAGATCTTGAGCTACAAAAGAAGCAAAGTGAACAGTGATGCTAAATTGTATTTCGTGCATTTGGTGGTGAAGTTGTGCTAACAAATAAGACGTAAAGAAAAAAGAATACACACCGACACACCCGAGTGGAAAAAATTCAAAAAAATTAAAGCAAGAATATCGGCAAGATAGGGTTGTTTCTATTGTATTTGTTTGCGTAACAAAGTACAAAACAAAGTGTAACCTAGACATAATAAAAGTGCAAGGATTGTTGTTGAGGTGCAAGGATTGCTGGTGTAAGAGGTAGCATCCCAAAGCTGATAGAAAAGTATATGAAACATTGGGAAATATCAGGGAATATGAATCATATCATAGTCACCATTATTTGCGACTAATTCATTATTAGTTCATTACGTACCATTACATGCACGTTTTCTTGTGGCTGTCAATAATTTATTAATGGTGCAATATGTGTATACCGTAATATGTGGAAAGATGGGAATATGGAGCTGAACGTGCTCGTAATGTTTTTATAACCATCAATAAAATGATCTTGTCGCAACATCACATGCATTACACAAGACGAGACGTTGAGTGAAATCTCTTGTCTTGAACTCGGGTGAGCAACATTCCTCAGAGGGGGGAGTAATTCTACTCTCATTAACAACAAAAGAAACGAACCATCTTAATCATCTCAAGGAAATAGACATGCTCTTTCTTAAGAAATTACTTTTGAAGATCCTAGACATGGATATTTCCGAGAGAGTGGTTTTCAATGCGTCATTAAGGCCTCGATTAAACCAATTAGCCACATTAAAACCTCCATTCGCCAGAACCACGCAGTATCAAAGAGGATTCTATTTTCGGTCTGCCATTTTCTATAACTCTTTACCTGTCAATATAAGAACAGATGATTCTTTTGATACATTTCGTAGACAGCTCAGAACATTTTTACTTAATTAGATACTTTAAACTTTATATATTTCAAACTTTTGATACTTTAAACTTCATATATTTTAGATTAGGGATTATTTTAGGCATTTGTATTTCATATTTAGTTATTTTTATTCTCAATTCATTTTTTTCTCAATTCATTATAATTTGTTTAATTTATATTATTATGCAGGTAGTGAGGCACATGTTGTTACGGGGCTCCTGCTCTATTCTCACTACCTGTATACAGTGTAATATAATGTATTACACTGTATAGAAACACTAATAAATAATAAATAAATAAATAAATACATAAAAGATTTCCACTATCATATTGTCAATACCGTAACTTTCTTTTTTGAAAGAAAACATAATTTTGTATATTTTGTAAATAATTTGGTAAAATGGTTAGACAATAATAATTGTTACAGAAACAGTATTAGACAATTGGAAATCATGACTTCCAATTTCACATTTCTTTCATTTGAATTTAGATATATTTCGATCGATATTCGATATTAAAGTTTCGATAATGTTTTCAATTTTCATATTGAACAGCAACGCTAGTAATACAAATGTACATCGAACTCAATTACGGTAAATACTGAGCACGAATCACACGAGCTACAAGGACCATTAACGACGTTTTTATATCAACAGGTTCATGATGGATGTTTCAGAATACAAATCTACAGTTACTACCCTACACGGATACAATGGATAAAAAATGACGTAACATGTACTTTCATACTATAGCCATACAAAGATGACATATTTAAACCATACAACTCGAATGTATAGTCGACTGATAAACAACCGATCGTAAATGTAGAACATTCTTCACCCCGAATTTTTCCAACAAGACCCAATTACGCACAAACTGTTCAAATTGAAAAGTAAGATAGACTTGGGCAGAAGCCTACTTGCATTCGGTTTTATTCGGTACAACTAGAAACACACTGAGGTACCTATATACCGGTACTTCGAAGTAGGCCTACCGGTACACGGTTCTAACGAAGAGGCAATAAATAAAATCGTACAATTAAAGTACAGCTAGGTTACACGGGGGTGCGAATGAACGGGTGATAATGAAACGATGCATTGAGGTGAAAAGACGTTTACGAATTCCATGCCTTCTGCGGACTCTAACCCATGCTTAATGGCGACTTCAGTCTCTACTACAGTGTGATAGTTAACTTATAAACGGGAGCGGCTTATTTGCAAGTACGCAAAATTGTTGTCGACATTGAAAGTGACACTGGTTCTGATCGTATCAACTTACTAGGGTTCTAGTTTTCAGCAGCATCCAGTCTTGGTGGTCTCGATCGGCCTTCCCTGGTCGATCCTAACTTTGTTCGCTGTATCTGCGGCCGAAGACGGTGGACCCACCCTGTTCTTGATTTCTGCCGCCATCGTCATGAACGCCTGCTCAACATTGGTCGCATTTTTTGCTGACGTCTCAAGGAATGGGATGCCAAGCTGGTCTGCGTATTCCTGCAAACAAAGTAGAGCAAAATTATAGTACAAATCACAGCACAAACCTAACAAAGACAATAACACTGAACTGTTCAATATAGACATAGGCAGATAGGCCTACTCTGAAATTGATATTGATCATAAGGTTAGAGGGCCTAGGCTTATAGTAAATTTACCAGTACTGGTACCTTGAAAATTGGTACGTATCACGCTTTCACAACAAAAATTGAGTAGATATCGAATTAATAATTCGTCAAATTTGCACTAAAGCAGTTTTAATCCATGACCATACGTTATTGATACGATGTACAGGTAACATGTGGTAAGGTGGGAGTTGAAAGTAATTACCTTATCACCAAGGTACAAAGGATAAGCAATTTTGCATCAATACAAGTAGGCATCTACAGGACATTTTGAGAAATGGCGTAAAAAGAGTTTACACTGAAGTCACGTAATGTCAGAGTATCAGTAATGACCATGCCACTGTCTCTATAACATTATAGTAGGTAGTTCCTTGGACGTTGAGAAATTGAAAAAAGATTATGCTAGTTATTATTAATTGCAAATACCTTCGCAGTAGTGTAGTCCACGACTTTCTTAGTGGTGAGATCGCATTTGTTTCCGACTAATAGTTTATTAACGTTATCGCACGCATAACGATCGATTTCTTCTAACCACTGCTTAACATTGTTGAAGGATTCTTGGTCAGTGCAGTCATAGACAACAATGATACCGTGTGCCCCTCGATAGTAGCTTGACGTGATCGTGCGGAAACGTTCCTGGCCCGCTGTGTCCCACTGGAAAATCAAGGCAAAACAATACGTAATTCATAACATCCACATCGACTTACACATGGAATTTATATATTTTACATCACTATGAACTACGGTTGTCGAACCAAAAATGTGAAAACGATACTGAAATTGACATATCAAAAATAAATTGAAAATATTGAAAAATTGGAAATCCATTCCAATATCGAATCAAAATGATCGAATATTGATAGAAATTACTGACATTTTAGGGGTCTAAATCATGGTGGATTCTAATTTCCATCCTTGGCCATAATTGGGAACAATGATTTGGTATCAAGTTTTGAAGTTATTACAAACAAATATCATATTTTCGACTCTAATTGTCATTATTTTGTGACAATTACATCTGTCCATCAAGTCGATATTGAATTGATCTTCGATATCAAATTAATTGAAATCGAATGGATTCATTCCGATTCCTATTAAAACTCTTGATATCAAATGTCGATCGAAAATATCGAAATCGAATAGCAACCGAATCAAACACAACATCATCATCGAACAGCAATTAGGAACTTATGCACCGAGCTCAAAAACACATTTTTAACTTTGTGCTATTGTGTGGGATGGATGTATTTGCTTACGCTTATTCTACACCAACAAACATGCATTTTTCATGAGTAGTCCAGTAGATTACCAATTTAAAATTACATCTAGGCCTTTGAAGGACAATAATCTCATCGAATTAGTAATATCATTGTATCCTATATAACTATTTCAACGCTAGGTTGGTACGATAATTATACTTACAATTTGGAGTTTTATTGTCTTTCCATCCAGATCAATTGTTCTTATTTTCTGTAATAAAATGAAAAAACATATAAACAAAATATAATAAAATGTAAATAAAATAAACATATCTACAATATACATCAACAATAAACAATAATGTTAACTTTGACTTGATGATATTATAAAACTGTATCTGGGTCTAACTGTATCAAAAGTTAATTTGAATAGTTTTCACCAATCGACTCGCCAAATGAAAAAACCAGACAATAGAATATAATCCAAGTGGAATCACTCATATTAAAACACCAAGTTTTCAATATGGCCATACACATTGTTTATACACCTGTTTAATAACTTAGGATCCTGGTACTTACAAAGTCTACACCAATTGTACTAATATAGCTTTCTGTATATGTGTCATCCTGAAAATAAGAAAACACTAATAATCATCATGGTAAATTACACAATACATCATCGTATATGGTTGTCTAGTACTAGATCAAACAAAACAGGTCAAACAAAACAGGACGAAAGAAAGACCAAGTTTTGTTGAAACTTGGCATACACGTGTCATCATCCAACTCGACATTATATAATTTTGAGGCACAATCGGATGCATTGCATTTGAGAAAAAACAATTCAGAATGTATTTTTAAAAATCCCATCAAGTAGGCCTACAGTAATAGCCAAGAGAAAAGAAATTGAAAAATATTCCCTTCAAACAAATTCAAATTTTCATGGTCCAATTTAAAGGTAAGTATGATACACATAATTCCCAAGTTTCACCTAATCGAGTAATCGGATCAGCCGTTTTGTAGAAAATAATTTCAATCTAGATGTTTCAGATCTATTAAAAAGCCATCGAAAATATGAGGAGGTAAAACCAATTAAATGTAAACGATTTAAAAATTAGCAACAACTGCAACAGGAAGGCTGTGCAATAATGGTTTTAAAATCAATGTGTGTTTATGGCTTCTTATTACAATTCATATAAATAGACCTTACAACATACTTGCTGCATTCTATTAAAATCACTATCACCATCATGTGTGGTTGCTTCGACTGGTATGCACTACAGAAATATACTAGGCCTACTGGTAGATGAAAGATTAGGGCTGGTATTATAAAGCCCAGCTAAATAATTAATAGTCAAATATTCAACTTATTGTTTAACACAATGATATTGGCAGTGAGCGACCACGAGGATCATGTTACTTTTCCTTCACTATCAACACAACTACCTCATCTAGACTTCAAACATCAGCTCTAATTATATTATTTATAAATAATAATTCTTGAGCCTATAAGAATAATAATCATTTTAATTTCAATGTAATGATGTTATCTTCGTTATCATTAGGTAGTAGGTACAGTGCATCGATAAAACCTAATTTAATGAACATATATACAAAAATAGTACTTCAATATATTTAATAATAAATTATTGTGATGATTAATGTTTGCTGGATGAGTCAATGACACACCAACAGTTATTTATCCGGAGATAAGAATAATTAGAGCCGATTGTACCAACTGATGATTAAATATTAATTAGTTAATCATTACTTAAAGTACAAACATAACATAGGTAACCAAGGGTGATAACAAGTTAATTTGCTAATTTTTGCTTAATTTACTAATCATCACTTGGTACAACCGGCTCTTAGGTTGTCAAACTAAAGTTATGATAATTGAAAATATTTTTACAAGACCCATGTCTTATGCGGGACTAGCACTCACACCCACCATCTAAATGATGACACTCAAGTGTCTAAAATGGTACCCGAGCTACGGAGGGCGACAACACTAATAATATATATGGGCCTATATTTTTTTATCAACACAATGAATAATACAGATAAAAACTGAAGAAGAATCACATTACGCATCCACAAGTAGGCCTACGTACGGTGCCTTAAGGCAAACATGGGCAGGCATACGCCAGAGAATATAAGTACGATTTTGAAAGATCTGAGGTCTTCATTTCGACAGTATATTTGACTGCTTATGTACTTGATTCAAGATTTTCACTGGAGTTATTCATGCCAAAAGACATAGTGTTTTAATATTCTTATAGCTTTTGTACTTTATCGAAATATTATGCCGTATATTTTATATAAAAAACGGATAACGGTTGTCGGTAGCTATTTAACCAGTGCAACAACTCAAAAGCACCTTAAAAATACTTACAGCAAATCTCAATAAAAGACAGGATTTTCCCACACCAGAGTCTCCAATCAACAACAATTTGAACAAATAATCACTGAAACAAAAATAAGTCATTAGCTACAAGTACAACCTACTAGCAATAATAACATGCCAAATCCAATACAAAAATCCAATACAATCATAAGATGTCTGTTTACAGCATCACTAGGATTGTTAGATAACCATTCCTTAAGCCTACCATACCTAGCCTAAATAATTATGGTTCATAAATGATTATTATAATAACTTCAACTACCGGTACCGGTCACTTTCACGTGATGCCAAGTATTGTTTTTTGTTCAAATCTACAAATGGACTGATGATGGGAATTCTGACCACATAGGCCTAGGGTAGTAATGTTGATATATATATATATATATATATATATATATATATATATATATATATATATATATATATATATATATATATATATATATATATATATATATATATATATATTCTGGTTCCCACGATTCTCACACAATCGCAAGAATTACAATTCCATGGGGATTGTTGTTCATGGGTTTTGAACTTTTAAACCAATAAGACTAGCCTGATAAATCTTCAAGATGGCTACCGTTACCTATTACCTACTAAAATTGGTTTGATAGTGGCATGACTTCAATAAACTCTTCCACAGCACTACTTGTCTCCAATTGTTTCGACGTTTTCCACTTTCAATGACAAATCATTAATTTCAATATGGCTCTACAGGTTATATAATTTTGTGATAATTTTCCTGGCAGGGTTGGGCTGTGTGGGTATGGGTATTGTGTTTACAGTAATGGGTGTTTGGTTTGGTTGGTACCGTTAGATGGTATTGATTCGGTTTCTTGATTAGATCTATTGAATGGAGTCTGTGCATGGCAAGAATTGTCATTATTGAACACTTTAAAGCTCACTTTAATATGATAACTTCTTGGGACCGGTATCTGTAAAACCGCCACCGACATATTTGTAGTTACAGCTGTTCACTATTAAGCTGCCCTTCCAGCTAACATTCAGAAATCACGCCACCCTTGTTACTGATTGTTGTTCATAAATCAAAATGGCGGCTAAAAAATCCGCTTTGCGAATTCTGCGTTCATGGAATGAGCTCTACTCATCTTGTTCCTAGGGATTAATTTTGATGCTTCTGGTCAGTAGGCCTACACTTACTACCAAAGTTCTGTATTCTCCTTTAAAAGTAGTGCTATGCATGTAGGCCTATTGCACTGTCAAACTCATGTCAACTGTTAGTCTGTTATCATGCACTTTTGTCAGTTGTCCTATATCTATAATATTTATACATTTTATTTATAAAATGTTTAGGTTTAGCAGCGACGCAATGTACTAATGACCAAGATCTATTGGTGTTGGTGAATGACATATGAGATGGTGGGATGAAGAGATGAGAGGTTATTTTACTAGGTGTTTTCGGATAGTGGGAAGGAGTCGGTCATGGCCTGTTTTTGAGGAATCATCACTGTATCAAAATGAATGATGGAGGGAAAACACGAAAAACCCGTCAGGATGGTCAACCATGGGAGGAATCGCCCGGTCGCCTGAATGACGGTTCAGTGTGTTGGCCACTCGACCATTTGTCTCAGTAAATGTAATATTATTCAAGTTAGTACACCGGTATTATAATAGCAGTGTTCTTTTATAATTTTGGCTTGAAATCCATACGCACCCATACGTCAAATAGGCGGAGCTATGGTGACTCACGAAATCGTTACCGGTAAGCAAGTTTTAACCAATTCAATTGACCATGTCTACGGACTACGATTGTAATAATCAATTAAATATTGAAATGCTTTTGGTAGCACGTCAAGGGAAAAGTTTTGATTTTTTGGTAAATCTATAGAAATTGTTTTAGTGAACTTTCTTACCAGCACCAAAATGGTGGAGCAACAACCATAGGCCTACCAAAAGATCATCATATGTAAATTACTGCACCGGTACTTTTTAAACAACATCTGTGCGCTGACTCTATTCAATAGAGCTAATTACAGGTACCGGTAGGCCTACGGAAGTAATCAACGTCTATCAAAAACAACAAATTCACAAAAGACAAACAGAAAAACAGAATTAGCAATGGTAACCATCAGTACAATTTTACTGAAACCAATTTGGAAAGTATCATTTGTTAATGCACATAATTCACTTTACCAATAAAGGTTTATAATTTCTGCATAAAAAAACAATACGGGTACCATAGCCCAATAATAGATTTTATAACTAGGCCTATGATAAAATCCATGGCCTTGGCTCTATATCATTTACAACTGAAAATGAAAAATAGCCATAACATCAAGTTTATGATGTTCACTTTATAAACAAATTAGCCCTAGTGTAGACCTAGGCCTACTTAGTTTGACATAAACTAGGTCTACCTATTTAAAAAGCATTGTGTCAATACGGTACGCCTATCTTTATTTATTTGAATTCAGAAATACAGTAGGGTCTACCAATTCAATCTTACCCCCAGGTTTTAATATATGCCTAGGTCTAGGCCCTGGAGGCAAGTAGGCCTAGGCCCTACATGAAATTATTAGTGACAGTCCTAATATATGCAAGTAGGCCTAGGCCTAGAAACAAGTTCAATTTTACATCAACAAAATTGTTATGGCCTAGGCCCTAGGCCTACAGGAGGACTGCCCTAGCGATTCGATTGAAATAGCCCTAGGCTTAGACTGACAATGTCATGCACAGGATGACACCCACTTTCTGACTGTAAAGGCCTAGGGCCTAAGCCATTGATGATTGATAAGCCTAGGTCAACCAGAAAAACAAATACATTATCTCGATAGCATGGGTAATTACGTTTCTAAAATACGAAGTATTTATTCCTTAAAAAGGTAAACTTATGCGTAATGAAGACGAATAGGAGAGTGGTGTAATAGATTTAGGCCTACTAAAAACCTACATGGCTGAATAATCTCATGATCACGATGGGATGGGTGCCAGACATAACAAGAGAACGGTCTTGCGTTGAGAACATACGCCCTATATCGAAGTTATTACACTCAGGAGACCATACTTACTATTCGGGATTCATTGTTGACATAACCTATTAACCACACAGATAATTTTAACTTTGTTCGTAGTAACTAATTCACCCTTCCTCAAACTAAGACGAAAAATCTAAACAATGGCCACTTTCACGTTAGATTCCAGCTGCAATACGGCCCTATAGGGGTCATATGCATTGACGTCATGCCAAAGTGGCAGTGTTATGAGAAATGTCTCGATTTGGATTTCATTAAATTTCACAAAATTTTGTGTGAGATGAATTGTATGCTTTAAAATCTACATGAAGGTTAAAAATAATAAATCCGAAGGCTCCTGTTTTTATAATTTCTTACAATATCATTTTTTGACTCTGTACTAATTATAAGAAAGTACATGGATATAATTTGACACATGAATTTTCATACAATTGACAGTTTAACGTAAACGTCAAGTTATTGTGGAAGGCGGTGAGGTATAGCGCGCTTTGATTTCAATCTATGATATGAAAAATATTTTGCAACTTCCAATCAAAGACCTTCATAATTATATATTACTTCGTAATAAGCATTACGAAGTAATATATGCGGAGTGTATTTAGAATAGCTACGCTCTGCTTATGTAGCCTTCATGTTATAATGAATCTAACTGAAGAGTGTTATTCGTATTATTCGTTCAGCGGCAAGTCAACCCAACGATGTATTTTGATTTCTCTCATTTATTTTTTATTTCTATATATTTTCGAAAATGTAAATATCAATTTACGCTTAAATTTATACCGTTTTAGTCACAGAATGATTTTCATGATTTTTTTGGTAGTATAAATAATTAAGTATTGCAAATAGTTTTTGAGCTAATTTGGTTTTATGATTTGTAATAGCATAGAGTAGAAATAACATTTTAATAATAAATATACTAGGAAATGTAGCATATGAGTTGTAAGATGAGCGAGATATTGGTATATCCCAATTTGTCTTGTGTTATTAAGGACAACAATGATGAACAATATGTTGAACAATTCTTATGAAAAGTGGGTAGGCCATTATTAAGGTGTATATTTATATTACAGTTCATATAAATATGTTCATCATTGTTCTAAACTCAATCTGTTGCATTCTTCTAGTATAAAATATAGTAAAAATTAAATTAAAATAGAAAAAATTATTGCACTATTCTGCCTACAAAACTAAGTGGGAGTATCGGTACGCTTGGTCGCAAAAAGCTTCGAAGTGATTGATCAAACCATCTGGTATGTGCAGTGCATAAAAAGAAACATAGGTAAGTGACACACCATATGGCCAACCCGAACTGAACTTGCTTGCATTCAATCATTAAAACTGGTCTTCTGAACGCCAGAATTTTCTTGAAGTGAAGATTAATATGTGACTGTTTTTCAGTTGTTTTCTTCTACGTTACTTTTCACTGATACTACAAATAATAATACATTGGTGTATTCTGGTAGCTTCAATGTGCAATGCTTTTCCTGTTTTATGCAAAATTCTATTATCTGACTAATCTAAATGATCTAAAAGTTTACTTAAAGTTCAATGATGTATCACCCCTGTAAGAACATTTTGGTATCCTGCTTCAACTTCACTTTCAACTTGTTGATATTTTTTAAACTGTTGTTGAATATTATAAAATGATGTACATTGTGAATTGATTGCAATGTTATATTAGGCATATCCAATGCATTTTGTAATCATCAAGAAATAATTGGAAATTCAACCTACATTGATAAACATAGTCAAGTGGTATCAAGTTATTTAGTAAGATTAATATTGATTTACAAAAGCTGGTTTGATTTATGTGATTTATTTTTATTTTTGTCATTGTAGTGCGAAGTAGGATTGTCGTTCGATTTCAATATTTTTGATCGATTAGATATTTAGGTCTTCATTTATGAGTGGGTCAAGAAAAGAAATTAACAATTTCACCTTGGGTACGGTCGTGTCTACGATTCATTACAAATAATAATTCCAATATAAGTTGGTAAACAATATAGGGTGATACAAAAATTCCTGACCCATAACCTCTAGCCAAAAGCATTTTTATAATATTTTAAAAGTAAAAAAAAAGGCCAAGTGTGGGAGTTGGACCCTGCATGCTAGCATGCTAGCCAGACACCTTACGGCCAAGCTAACCAGACACATCAAGATATTGTTGGTTATAAGAATATCTGAACAATATCGTTTTGAGGGTCCTGTTAATTTCCTATCTAGACCCGCTCATATTCATTTCACATAAAACTGGAACTATTCACTACTCAACACTCATACACTTAGGCTTATCCTCCACTATACTCGAACTATACATTTATTCACTATTTGATCAATTGCAGTTGATATTTTTTATTTCAGTACGATTGATAGAAATTGAATAATCATGAGTAAAAAAATGTTTTTGGCCCTTACAGTAGGATCATTATCAATTCATCCTAATAACGTCATTGAATAAAGTTATTAACTTCAACTATGACATAACACACTTAAATTCTACGCTTTTATTTTTTACTGTTTTCACTAAAAAAGCACTTGCCACAATAATATATCTCAAAAGTGTACCTTCTGCGACCATAGAGAAGTATGGTTACTTCTGTATGCTTCGACATAAAGTAGGAATAGATTTTTATTAGTAGTAAATTACAAAGGTAAATTATACAATTTAAAAAAAATATATATGATTTGGCTATCCTATTTCCGAAGTTTACCACTTAAAATTTAAATCGAGAATGAGAAGAGGCTGTAGATGGCGGTGTATGACGGCGTGATGGAGACGGAGCATTTACGCGCTCATTTAAATCTAGACCAGTTTCTAGTTTGCTGTTGACATTTGTAGGTTATAACAATATGTATATCTGAATCGTGAGACATTGGGATAAACTTTGGTCAGAAATACCATGCTTACTATTATTATTAGTTATAATGTAATTCAATTTGTAGTCAGATGCTTGATAGAGAGGGAGTTGTGTCCCAGAGCTAAACCGCAATATTTTTAGGTTATAGTGAAGATAGCAATGGATCTTCAAGTAAATTCGAATGATGTTTCTTCCGGGATCCATAAACAAGTGTTTCAGCTAAAACCGTCTAGAAAAGATGGGTAAGTTTACCATCTTCTATGTAATATATATACTTACGTAGTAGGTCTATGCTGGTGGGACCATTGATATTAGGACTAACCAATATGTAGGCCTCGGGCCTAGGCCATGGCGACATGCATCCAAGCAGGCCTACCGCTAGCATTGAATGCCGCTAGGGTATGGATCTAGAACTTTTCTTAGCGGTGTTGAACCATTGAATTTGTAGTGGTTGAAATTTTCAGCTCTAGGCCTAGTTGTTACATATTCATTTCTATAGACCTTGGCTTAAAGTTGAAACGATGACAGCTAATTTTAACAAGGTTGGTTTCAACAGGAAACAACGACACAAATTGAGTCTTGCAAGGCCTTTTCTTGCCCCCTGTTGCCCCGTTGCCCCCCTGCCCCCTGGTTCCGACGCCAGTACCGGTATGTCTTTCTTAATTTGTTGAATATCTTTATCGCAGATTGGTGTTACAAGTTCATCATACAGTACCTGCAGTTAATGGTGAGATTCACCGGGTACGCTTTGTGCACATAGCTTTCGACAATGGCGGAGAAAAGCTTGCAACAGCTGATCATCGAGGCAACATATTTATTATTGATTTGGCAAGTAGCAAGTAAGTTTCATTTACTAACGTTCTTTGTACTGCGTATAAGGCCTATGAGATGACCTTTTTGAAGTTTCAAAGAAATGCAATTTCAAAAAGTCTATAAACACATGGTTGGGTTGAGTAAAGATATCATATGCCCTATTTCAGGCTGGCAAGTCGGGGCAAGCACTCGACTGACATTTACTAATACATACATTTGTACATTTTCTGATCATGTGTGACAATAAGTAGGAAAACGCAGCATATGCATTCTAAGGAAATTTTCATATGAAATGTAGTGAATAGCTATATAGGCCTGGGCATCTTGATTTCAAATCAATTGCACTTGTGGGATATTGGCCCTGTTGTCAATGAAAATTAAATAAATAATTACTATAGCACATCATATGTAAAATTCATTCTAGACTCAATGTACTCAACGGTGTGGGTGTCCGAGCTTTCTGCCCCGGGCCTTTGAATTCTTAGTTTCCTCAATGGTTGAGAATTAATCTTTAGAAGCAAAAACTCTCAATTCTGACCACCAACTTGGCGGAAATCTCCATATATTTTGTCCTTAATCTGTGCCAAGCTGTTGACCTTAACATGTGGCTTACACCCCGTTTTCATTACTGCTCAACGACAACCGTAATCCATGTACGATCCTAAGTAGCCGTGTGTGAAAACTAATAAGTTAGGGCCTACTATGTTAGCTACTGTCGTGAACTTACGATTGTTAGTAAGAGGACTGTAGTAAGAGTATTAGTGTGAAGGAAAATAAGTTGGTACCGTTGCAAGATTATAGTTCCCACTGCCTTCTCAAATACTCACTAAGTGCGCTTGTTGCTGATCAGAAGACTGTATTTCAAATATGATGCTGTTGCAAGAAAGAAACATTAACTTACACTCTTACCAAACTAGAAATGCCGGTACCATAATGTCAGTTTCAGTGTGGACGCAATTGCAGTTACCATCATTATTGACTTGGAGCTTTATTATTGTAGGATGGTTCATGTAGTAATGAAAACAATATGTTACTGTGCTGTTTCTTGTACTCATAGATTTATTCAACAATTTATTTTACAGGTATTGGATGTTATCAAACTTGGGTTCGCCATGTTCGGTGATAGCGTTTTCACCATACAAACAGAATGAAATACTCGTTGGGACGAGCAACTGTGAATTAAACTTTATAAATATAGGTATCTACAACTTACATAGCATACGGATGAAAAAATCATTATCAAGTACTTATTGACTTTCCTGATTCTATTGTCATCTATCTTACAATGAGTTTGATTTCAGAGACTGGTCATATTGTCGGATGTCTAAAAGGCCATTCTATTCCACCGACTCAGATCTCGTTTACTTCCGATAATCGCTACTGCCTCGCTGCCTCGTCGGACGAGGGAATAATATGGGATTTGAAGTCGAATAGTCAGGCGAACCGTCTCGCGATGATACCTGGCGTGGCGGTGAAGAAAGCTATGTTCATGCCAGTCTCAAATAACATCTTGGCTTGCTTTCAAGATGACACCATGCATGTTTGGAAATTAGAAACATTCGAGTGTCTTAAGCAGATCATTCCTGAGGCTTGGAAAAGTCATCATTTGAAAACAATATCTTTTACAAAGTAAATAGATTTTTAAAAATTTAATCTAATTGTGCATCTTCAACAAAGTAGTCAAAAATAGATTTAGGCCTATCTAGAATGCATGTAGGCACGTAGACTGCATTGTGGCAATATGTATTGCATAATATGATGAAAAAAAAAAACTTCTAAAAGACGGTATCAGGCTCGGGCCTGAGAGTACGCTTAAGACCTGGCGCCATTGGCCTTGCCGGACAAGCCGTCGCTGCATATACTGGTATACAAACATTAGTCCAAAATAATAATTCTAAGTTATGAATTTTTTTAGTTTGTAAGTTTGTTTATAACTAGGAAAACGCCTCATATGCGTTGTGAGATGAGCTTAGAAGTATGGAAATGTAGAATTAAGAACATTTGGTCAGCTCAATGTACATATACAGGCCATGGATCACTTCAATGGTTTAAAAACCGTGGCTGTCTGTTGGTATATGGACCTTGGTTTCCCAACAATGGTACCAGTGCCTTCTTCATACCCATCACAGATTTTAATCGTTTTAATTTATTGGTGACACTTGTTGCTCACATTTAATAGGCCTAGTTCCTTAATTGCTTTCTTAATTGCTTTTATTGATGTGTGAAAAAGTACTTTGAAAATGCGTTTTCTTCGTTATTTCACATCCGATTGTTCCATTAATTGCTTTAAATATGTATGATAGTTCTGTCCACATTCAGTATAAATTTGAGAGCTTTCGGAAAATTTTTGTTTTCCAAGTATTTCTCCCCCGGCCTATTCTTTCCATACTTTCCAAATTTTTTCCGGAAAAACCGTTTGACCGATATTTCTGAAAAACAATCCCAACCTATTCTGGTATAACACCAATTTGAACAAAAAGTTTCGAGTTGATTGAAATTCTTTCCTGACCTGTATGCCGTGTACAAAATTACACACGAAAAAATAAATAAAAATAAAATAAAAACCAAGCCCAAAATTTTTCGGTATATGGAATGAAAATCTTTGCTACGCTCATCTAACTATGCATGCTATTTTTTTGTAGGGATGGAAGAGCTATGGTTATTGGAGGACACACTCCTACCATGGTTGTATTTGCGTTAGATAATTGGACCGTCAAGAAAGTGATAAATTTACCTGATGGAATGACTGGAGTTCGCCATATTCATTTTCTTCCTCAGTTATTTGATGGCGGTGCAAATAAAGTGAGCTATAACCATCATATATAAATATTTTATTATTATTAATAAATACTGTAAATATATAATTTTTTTATAGATAGGCCTAGATATGTTGGGACCTATAATAATCTAGACTTGTGATGTATATAAATATAATATATCTTGATATTCAATTTTTCTCGAAGTTTTAATTTTGGATTAGACCATTTTATGTGACCGCAATCATACAATAAAGAATTAGGGAAGAGCTTCATAGCTTATGGCATGGGCCAACTGCTGCGCCAATTAGACGATCGGCGTCTCTGGATAGCTGTAGTACAACATCTAACATGTATGCAGAGCTACTGTACAAAAATCTTATTTCTAATGCACTCTCTCTCACTCTCCTGTATTTACTGTATAAATACACGTGGTCAGAGGGTTACTAATTTGAATTGTTCATCCGAAAACCGGTGGCGACTACCTATACGGAGATTAGATGTTAACTAGGTACTGTACCACTAATGTTCAAAAACAAGGGAAGTGAATTTTACATTGGTTATAATGTTCTTCCTTTATTCTTCATTTCATGCTGTAAGTGTATATTTTAATCATATTTAGGCCTATATATTTCTTTGTTAAGTGGGAACACGTATATCTAATATAATAGATGCTTACAATTTATTCTGACTTTTAATTACAGATTCTCGGTGTGCTTCCAACTAATAACTGTTCGTTACATTTCCTTGACATTGAATCCTCTACATTCTTACCATTTGTCATTGAGCCAGAGTCTCCAATGAGTAAGTAGGTTAAATATCATGAACAACCGAGTGTGATACAGTATTTAAATGTCTAGTCGATAGCTCAGGATTAAAAAGTCAAAAAATAAAATAATTTCAAACTGAAACTGCTGTATAAGTAGACTGAGGCACATAAATACTTTCCCTGAAGTAGACTGTGCCCTCACTCATTATATTACTATTGGCCAAGGCTGCAATAATGTTACATACAATTTATTTAAGTATTAATAAGTAGGGGCCTGTATCAAGTATTAATAAGTAATAAGTATAGTACACCTATGTATAGTTATTTTTAGGGATGTGCGAGGCCACGTTTTCAAACTACAGTCCGAACCGGGTCTCGAGTCTTTTTTCAAACATAATCATTAAGACGATAGGCACTATCAGTACAAAACTTGAACTTCCAATAATTATATTGCACTAATTGGTAGTTAGTCATCGATGAAGGAAAGGAATAAATACAAATAAATAAATAAAAAATAATGAAGGGCATGTTCATTCTTATATTCATCAATTTACTTTATGTTAAACTTACTTGTAGTTGTTATTATAGTACCTAAATGTTGAAATTAGGCCTCACTTAAATATGGTAGGCCTAAATACATATGCGAGTAAGGTATTTCATAATTCGAGAATTCAAAGAATTGAATGGACTCGGAAATCGAATCTAAAATTACTACTACGAGTCTGATTCTGGCAGAGACTCGGACTCGAAATTAGATAGACTCGCACACCCCTAGTTATTTTAAAAGTATACCTAGTATAGTTTATTTGTTAATCAACTGGTGAGCAAGTCAATCTTTAATAGTAGTAATACTTTGGAATACCGATGATGTAAATTTTAGACTTACCGGTATGCTAAATTTTCTATATAAAATCTTTGTCGTTATATTCTATTCTGAAATTATATAGGCCTATATTAGAAGAGACTGTCTGTCTAGCTCAGGCAACCAAGGCTTTACCTTGTAAACTGAAATCAAGTCGGGCATGCCATGAGCGCCCAATGATTTATGTGTTTTGTGCATCGGTTAGTAACTAGTAAGTCAAGTTTTACTATCCCTGTTGGTTCATAACAAACCTGGTTGTCTTCTAATTATTCACACCTTTGAACTTAAGATACGACACTGGTTCAATTAGTCCCGTACATATAGGCCTACTGTATATTAGAGTACCGTACTTTAGATATTAGAGTTATTAGAATGCAAATACTGCATTAGGTTGCCATATTACTTACTTACCAGACAATTACATTTTATAATTTCAGAAACATTTGCATGCAGCAGTAACGGGAAGTACATATCGAGTATACTTCAGTCGGGAGAAGTAAACGTCTACAGTAGCTCGAATGTGTTCGACGTAAAAGGAATAAACATGCCACTTTTGACCGAAAAGGTTGAGTTTGGATTTAAACTGCAGGGAGCTGGTGATAGTCTAGAATCCAAAATTAGAACTAAACCTCGTCCAACTAGAAAAAATAATCACGCTTCACAACAGAAATTGAGTTCCGTCAACAATCAGGTGTGTGTATTTCGTTAACTAAAAAGGCACTAAAAAATATCACTCACTAGAATTGGTTTATTACAGTAATGTGGTACTGTAATTATTAGCAAGGTGCTGTCATTGATATAATTTAATCAAAAATGTTGAATGAACATTCTTTGCTGTGCCACTTTAATTGTATTTTAATTTAAATCTGAAAATAGATACTTAACTTATAATTCGATTATAGTCGATTTATTATTGTATCACATAATTTCAGATCAATGAAACGCTGGACTTGCAGAGATTGAAACCGATATTAAAAGAGTTTGGGGAATATCCCAAGTCGTACCGCATGCTAATTTGGAAGACTCTACTTCACTTGCCGGCCAATCAGGAGTCGTACGTTAATCTCGTGCACCGGGATTGTCATCCTGCATACACACGGCTCGAGGACACGTATCCACTGGAAAATAAGGCGGTCTTGAGGAATCTGAAAAGGTAATGGAGAAATTACGTACTAGGCCAATCGTATCTCTTTAAAAAATGAGAGACTGTTTTTAATGACGTGAATATTCCTAATTCATTGCTATGAGCGGACAGCAATATTTGTAAAGCCAGTGTCGGACTCGGATTTCAGTCGTCTGTTGGAGTGCCGTGCTGCACGGTCAAAAGAGCAAGACTCACCAAGGTCAGGTTGTCAGGTTGTGGACAAATTTTTATCGCTCCAGTCGTAATGGTTCGTTGGAGGACCACCTGATTGAATTGGACCTATAGTGATCAACTACCATGTGACAGCTAGGACCTATATGTAAAGGTTAATTTTTAGTAAATCTTGATGTTTTGGAAGGCAGTAGTGATGGAGTCTTTAATTGACAATTCAATGTGCTTATTTTAAACTATATACATTCGTATTACTCTTATATTTCATTTCTTCTATTTTATTACTCACAGCCTGCAAAATTCTTTGATAATTTTTAACGACAGTTTTTCCAATGTGATTTATTTATTTTTATAATTTTCACTAATTTGAGTACCGGTACCGTATTCAATTGTTTCAGGTTGTTATCGTGTTTGGCAAATTGGTCGCCGTTATTCGGCGAAGTGAAATACCTTCCGTTGTTTGTGTTTCCGTTTGTTAAAGTGTTCTTCAACGACCCGTTTGTTTGTTTTGAAGCCGTTGCAACAATAATTGGTAAATAATAATTTTGAACAACTATGTATATCTATTCCTTTATTGAGAAAAGTAGATTTCTCTCATCACAAGATGGAACCGGTGCTTCCAGTTCTCTTCAACTGTTGGCATTGACGTAATATTTATTTTCCGTTTATTAGAACAGATGTGTATTGAAATGGTAAAAATATAGTTTGAAAACCGACTTGTGAAGATAAATCAGATAGGTAGCAATTTATTGTAGCCTACATGTTACTGAAGGGAAATACCAAAATAATTTTAAATGTGGCATTTGTTGCTCGAGTATCAGACTAATACCCCCTTTACACGATCAACTTATCCCTAAAAATGCATTTTCGAAATGTATCGCTACGAAGTAGAATACGTGCCTTTCCTATCTCGCGTTTACACTACAGTGAAAATACCTATTGCTGTCAACGCATTGCCTCGAGTAGAAATACGTTCAACTTTCAAGGCCGTATTGCTAGTAGCCGACCAATCAGCGGCCAGTAAAGTGTTCCGTTGACTGCCTAGCTTCTGTTGACGCCATATCGTTGAGTGGGAGAATCGAAGATTGGTGACTGACCGTTTTCGATACAGAAGATTTTCACTGATACTGAAGACACGTTACTTTTAGGTTATGTTTATATTGATCTCCATATTCTAATCATTCAGACAGATGTTATGTTATGTAAATACTGATCAATTAGTATTTTTATCGCAACTGTCGATAAATATTTTGGAGATTTGAGCGCTAGGTTGCGCTACTGGCATTTGCTAGTTCAAGGTTCAAGCTACAGGCACCGCTACGGCAGAAAATAAAAATTTTAGGATCCTATACACGACAGGAAATACATTGCCGAAATGCATTGCTATTTTAGTTGATCGTGTAAAGGGGGTATGAATGGCAAACTGAAACTGTTTTTCTTTCTCTACAGTGAATTGGTGTCAACACTGGTTCGAGTACTTCCCATATCCCCCCGTCAACGTTTTAGCAATGGTGGAGAACGTATTAGCAGCTAATGATCCAGAGCTCATGGAACATTTCTACGAGTTGGGTGTTACCTCGCAGCTGTATGCTTGGACGTTGTTGGAGAACGCACTGTCAGAGGTGTTCAGTCCCTCTGAATGGCTGCGTTTGTGGGACCACGTCTTATCAAACGAACCGTCATTTCTCATCATGGTTGTGGTCTCGTACAATATAACGTGCCGTGCGGCGTTGAAGTCTTGTAAAACGTCAAGTGACTTTGAGGTAATATTAATGAAGAACGATCATCACTCAAGTCAAATCAAGTACATCATATCCAGATTCATTATTTACCTGCTTCGATCATTTTTTTTTACCACTCCACTCCCATATGTTATGAATGAGTAATATAACCGGGTTAAAATTTTCTGCATATATGGTATTGTTTTCCTGGTCTCTCGAAAATTGATGAATAGAATTGATATAGATACCGTAGATAGATATGAATAGATAGTTAGATAGATACATGTTTTT
This sequence comes from Brachyptera putata, assembly GCA_907164805.1. NCBI lineage: Eukaryota > Metazoa > Arthropoda > Insecta > Plecoptera > Taeniopterygidae > Brachyptera > Brachyptera putata. The sequence goes on from OU015462.1 coordinate 38,024,477, forward strand.
TAGCGATACAAGTTATAGATGAATGATGAGTGATAATTATTTATATATATCACATAGGTGTACATACGGAAGAATATGTACAGAAAAAAGAAAAGACATGAGAATGATCCATGAGAAAATGAGTGGCACTGCATAACAGTTTGCTATACAATTACAGGAACTTGCAAAGTCTGTCAATGACTGTGTCCCAACATTTCGATGAGGGTTTGAAGAGTTTTGCGATGAGGGTTTTCTAAATTTAAAAATGATTTCTCTCGAAAGTGGTTCGAAAGATTGCACCTCAAAATTGTACAGTACCGGTATGTATCTAGTTGGATGACTAGGCCTACATATATGTATGCTAAGTTTCATCAAAACAATTCTTTCGTTTAACCTGTGGAGCGCGAAAAAAAAGAACACACATCGGTTCTTTGGAATACTGTAATTGAGTCTCTGCTAAGTATTTTATAACAATTGACGTTACATATATAACTGCAATTGTTAATTTTCAAATTCTAATGCAATCTAAAATTTCGATTGCAGAGTTTCTCCACAAAATTATTCCTATTTCTCTCCCTGGTACATATAAATTATAATATTAAAAGCACAGTGTTGGTTTGTTCAAGATTAGTACGGTAATTGGTTTTTAGTAATTAGTAATTTAGTAATATATTTAATTGAAGGAATCTCCACGAACCTTATCTAATAAATAATGATATCTCAACTTGTTTTCAGTATTTCTATCATAATCAAAACCCAATCGATATGAAGAGACTGATATCTAAGACTTATTCCTTGTGCCGTCAAACAAAGGATGATATCCATCCAAGACAATACCTGAAAGAATTTATACCGATGGAAAAAGGAATCTACCCAGTATTTAATAAATATCCCAAATTCTTGGTTGACTATCAGGTAAGGTAGAATAATCATTTAATTACCAGATACGTCATATACACCAGACACAACATATAAAATATGTTATAAAAAGGGTTGAAAGGGAAACAAAGCAGCTTACTGATGGTAATGAGTTGCTGGAAGGCCCATTAACAGAATACACAATATATTTACAAAAATAAACAAGTATATTTGACGTTTTGGCTTCTGCCTTGGTCACTGTAGAATTAAGAGTGATGGTAGAAGAATATGATGATGAAGAATTGATGCTCGTTCAGGTAGAAAAAATGTAATCCAGGGATTTAACACATCCTTAATAATTACATAGATACGTTGATAGTTTTACCCAGCTCTTATCACGTCACAACCTACTGCTTAATAATTCTGCATTTTTTTCTTGTCTTTAGTGTTTTCTAGTGTTTCTAAATCAATTGAAGCATTTTAATTTGATGTTGTTTCTTGTCAGGCTGTTCAGATGGAAACAATCCGTAAGGAAGAGGAAGAGATCTTAAAGGAGCAACAGCTGGCTATGGAGCTGAAAAGAGCCCAGGAGAAGAGACTTCGGAGCGAACTGCGTGCCGATGTGCAAGCCGAACGACTTCTCAGTAAGCATGTGTTATTGTTTTTCAAATGGATTAAGGCTGAAGGATAAAATTGAATTCATAGTACCAAATTTTTATATTTGAGAAACAAAATCTGGTACTAATAGAGTTTCAATAGCTTCCAGGTCTACCATGGTGTGCATCAACTAGATAGGGGGCTGTTTTCTTTTACTCTATACGGTATATACTATACGTCATGAGTATATATTCTTTCTTCATAAAATTATTTCCAAATGTACTGTAGTGTAGTCCTGGTTATACTCAATTCCTGAAAAAAGAAAGACTAAAAACGTGAACAAAAGAGTACCGGGTACTAGAATGTCGGCCTGTACTAGAATTCAAGACAATTATTGTCGTTTTGCCTAGAACTGGAAGAAGTCTACCGGGATACGTTGATAAAAGAAGAAGAGCGCGTTGCAAGCCAGCGCCACAAAGTGATGGCGCTGCGACGCGATCTGCGTTCACGCGAAGTGGAGCTTTTGGACTCGGCTAAAGAGAGGTTAATTCGCCAACAGACGATGCAGAGAAGCAAGGAGCTCGATAGGTTATTGAACGAAATGAATCGGAAGGTAAGAGCGGACAAATCGTAATGGATCAGAGTCTAGAAACTACTGAACTAAAGATGGTTGTAGGTTAAAAGTAGGGTTGCCGTTCAATAGAAAAATTGTAAACGATATTGAAACTTCAATATCGAATATCGATCGAAAATATAAAATGTTTAAATTTTCAATTGATCGAAAATATTTAAAAATCAATTTTCAATCGTTATTGAATTAAATGGAGAATATCGAATCAAATATCAAGTTGGAAAAAATACAAGATTGGGAGTCATGATTCTCGATTGTGTATTACTGTTTCAGTTTGAGTTTACTTCCCAATTCATTTTACAGTAATATAGGCCTACAAAATTATATTCGACTTTTCAGATGGCCAATTCCTTTTTCAGATGGCCAATTCCTTTTTCAAATGAGAAAGTAATTGACAATCTGGTAGTTTTCTTTCAACAATCTTATACTGTACTGGTCGTAATCTTATGACAACACATTACGAGCACGTCAAGATCTTTCATCTATATACAAATATTGTATTCGGCATTCACCATGCGTACACCATTACTGGCAGCAATGAAAAACCGTACGCAAATGCTCTCTATCATTTATTTTATTTACTTTTAGTGTTGGGTATAAACTCTAACCTTTTCACTTTTTTCTGTCACTTTGTTATTTCACTTATTAGGCCTACCTACTTATTTGAGACATTTCCAATTTTTCACTTGGATATCGATCATTGTTTCGATATCAAACTAATCGAATATTAAATACTCCCATTCGAAATTGAATCAAACGAAAATACCGAAATAGAACGGCAAACCTATTTGAAAGGAGTGCTGCGTATTTTCGTGTATCAGCTTGAAACCAACATTTAAAAAATGTATAAGTTTATTTGCAAAAAGTACCTTGAGTTGTACCTTGTAGGCCTAGAGAGATCCGTAATTAGTATTCATTATTTAGAAAGAGTTTTGTCCCTACCTAACTGAAAAACTAATACCTGTATATAGGCCTATACATTAATGCTGTATGGTGCCAATTTAGCACATACTAGTTGATTAAATAATAAATACTAATGCAATTTGCTATTAGATGTGTAGCCTGTCATAGTGGATAAGTAGTGAAGGGTTTGCTTTTTATTCCTCCAGCGAGTGCGCGAGGATACGGAAGTGGCAGTCGCGGAGGAGGAGATGCGACGTCATTACACCGAGCTTCTGACACATAAACATGAGTTGGAGAGGGAGATTGGGACGAAGTTCGAGACATTACCAGCCACCAGCATTGAGCATACCGCTTTGACGAGGCAGCAGGAGCAGCTTACTCGAGAGCTACACCAGGTATAGTATACAAATTCATTGAAATGTAGTTATTGCAATTCTCTTTTTGAAATGGAATAATTGTTAGTAGAAATCATGTTCATAGGCCGCGTAAATTGAACATTCACATGAATAGGGCATGAGTGTGTAGACAAATGTAAAATGGATTTTTAAAAATTACAGTAAAGGATATTGTAGGCCTACTGTTATTTTCATAAATATTTCCACATGCTTTCCAGAGTGAAATCAATCTCCTAAAAGTTTTATATAAACCTATTGATTATTTTTGTGCCTATTATTGAAGTGAAGAAAATGCTCATTTGTTGTTGAATATAGAAAAATATTTTGTGTGGCACTATAGATGAATAGAGCCTACTCTGTCAAGAAAGAAATGAAAATATCAATTTTAATTTTGCTTTCTCTAATATTCCAGTAAATGTCATTCTGTTTTTTTCTCCAGTCCCTGGTTGTAATTAGAAGATTACTCTTTCAATTTTATACAATGTCACCAATGTGTGAGTTGAACCTATTTCAATTGTTAAGGGGGAGCGTGCACGTTGCTTATAAGAATAGAGAAATTTATCTTCACCAACTTTTTCTATGTTCAAAAACAAGTGTAATTTGATGAAAAGCTCACATCTCCTAGACAATTTCATGTTTTTAATTAATATGACATTCTACTTCAGTGAATTCAATCAGTTTTTAGATAATACGTCAATAAATAAGAAGAATGTGATGAAATTCATTGACGTATTACTGCATCTCAAAACTGATCGAATTCACAAAAATAATGGAATCAGTAGACAAACAATAATCATCGTAAAACGATGTAATCGTCTCGGTTCTAGCTACGTAAAGAAGCCAGTTTGGAGCAGCATTCGCGGCAGATGAAAATCACAACGCGCATTGCTAAAGTGGACGAGATGATGCAGCGCGTTGATATGGAGCTGGCCAAGGAAATGGCTGAGCGTCAGCATAACCTCAATACAGGACATGGCAATTTAAAGGTGATAGGCCCTATAAGATATAGCCTGCAGTTGGTGCAACAGAAAACATTTTTTTCCTGCTAACGTTAAACACTCTTTGCTGATGAAAATAGTGGAATCAGAATGATTAAAAATGAATCAATTAGACCGCAGTTTATTTACAGGTCATTCCATAACATGGAAGATGTTAACATATCAATCAACATATCATAACATATCATATCAAATCAAGGATAACCAAAGATCAAAGGATAACAAAGGAACCAAGGATCAAGGATCAAGGAAGATGAAATACAACTTCAAAGTGATTTAGATAAAATTAATGACTGGGTCAATACAAATCTAGTGGGACTTGATGTAGAAAAATGTAAGGTAGTTCAATTCTCGAGAAGTAAAAAGAATAAAGAAGTGACATCATCTAGAATGGGAGAAAATAAGCTAGAGGAGGTTGACGGTTAGAAATATCTCGGATTATACATGTATAAAAACTTGGGGTGGGGGGAACATATTAGAAGGGTGTCAAAAAAGGGGATTAGATCATTAAATTTTGTTATGAGACAACTGAAGGGGAAAGGAAAAAAAATTAAAAAAGCATTCTTGACACTCATTAGACCCACACTGGAGTATGCTAGTACAGTCTGGGACCCTCAGGACACAATACTAATCAAGGCATGTAGAGAACGTACAGAGGGTTGCTGCGAGGAGGGTATTGGGGAGAGTCAAGAGATGGAGGACTGTTAGGAATAACAAGGGAGTGATCCAGAAAGAATTAGAAAGACCAACCATAATGATTGAACAACTGGAATGGGAAACGCTAGAAACAAGGAGACGAAGGGCTAGACTGTGCAACTTCTTTAAAGCGAGACACAACTGTACCGGATGGGAAGAACTAGGCAGAAGAGTTAGAAAGGGGATTCAAAGAAGTACTAGGGGAGGAGAAAGAATGGAGATGGAGAGAGTTTACACTAATATAGGGAGAAACGGTTTCGTACAAAGGACAATGAAGGATTGGAACAATCTTGAAGAAAGTGCAAGAACAGCAAAGCAATTAATAGTATTCAAGAAAATAATATAATATAATGATGAAAAGATCTTGCCATCATGCATATAGCACATCTGCAAGAGTGTTCAATAATACAAATAATAACAAATCAACCAAATTTGAATATTTTTTTTTTGGTGAACTTTGGCATACTTACTAATATCACTGCTTGGAATAATGACGTTTTGTCAAATTTTTCCATTGATTAGTTTCCAAAATATGGGTTCGTCAAAATATGACCTCCCGACGCTCCTGTCATGCAGTGCTACACTAGCACTTTTTCCTGACTAAGGTACGGAATTGGGAAAGATATCATTGGAAAAGTATTATAAATCTACATGTACCCAGTTACATTTGAAGCACAGAACGTTTCACAATACCATAGGTAGCAAGTACATCATAATTAGGTCAAAAGTCAATTATTCATTTTTAGAATATTTTGAAATATACTTGATAGGCCTATAATTGAATATATTGAAATAGGCCTATAAGTAAATATACAGAAAGTTTTGTGTTGGCTCGATAAGCAGTTCTCAAGACATAGATGTTTTAGTTTGTAGACTTATGATTTCACGTCCCGCGTAGACCGTAGCGTCATTAGTACGTAGCGGTAATTGCCATAACATGGAACCTTTTTGTGATATCACTATCAGTATGTATACACTGCAATATCACTAAAATATGGGTAAAAGCGACTCTTTAATATAGGTACAACATTCACATTCCAATAAAATTTTCTATTCCTTCAATTAAGAGTTGCTTGAATAGCGTTGACTCTAACGATTATTTTATTCTTTTGAACCAAATATTTGCCACATGAAACACATGATTAATTTTTGTATTCACGAACTATGGAACAATGTCTCTTAAAAACATTGTTATCTTACACCTGTCCACCCTAAAAATGATCATGAAGAAAAACCAAAAAGTATCCTTTAGATAGTGTTTTTTTTTTGAGGGAGGAAAATGGAAAAATATAGTACCGTAATAGAATTCGGTCAAATTGAAATAATTGATGGTTGAATATACGTATCGATGTTTCGTTATTCAATTTTACTCTATTTTGTAGTAGAGCCAATGTAGGAAAGTAAGGAGAACCCTATTTTTGTATTGAATGACAACCAGGCGCAGACTGGCTCCAAAAGGCCCGGGGTGCTGCTTGTAAAGAAGGCCCGTAAAAGTTAGTGCCATGCAGGCGCACCGCCGGAAGCATCCTTGCTGATCGAAATTTTTCGATTTCTTATATTTATTAATTAGCTTTTTACACATATCTTGACACAAGTTATTATTCATACTGTATATAACTGTTTGCGATGAATTATTATTTGGGTATGGATACGTATAGTCAACAAATATTCCCCAATCGTAATAGTAATTGATTAATATATAGTTCAACTACAATGGTTACAAACACAGGTAAATACTGTATTGAATTGAAAGTTTTCTTGACATTAACGATGAACTCTGTCCCAGCTTGTCGATGATTGTGTTCACGTTGTCTTCAACACTGAACAATCGTTCTCTTTTAAAGAGCTGCCAAAGACAACGCATGAACCATAATAATTTATTAATAATATTGTCTTATAGTTATAGTAATGTATTTTGTTCGGCAATTCTTTTGCGCAGTAAACAGATACATATTTATATAGGTATTGTCCATTATATCATATGTTCGATAGGGGCCCGGAACAGTCAAAAAGCCCGGGGTGCGATCGCACTTCGGCACCCCCTGCCAGTCCGCGCCTGATGAGAACCATAATATGAATAAATAAATTCAAATATTCATCTGGGTGAGAGGGATTTGATGCTTGCACCTTTCTTTTCCATAGTTCAATTTATTTAGAATAAATACAAAACCCTACAGTCTTAGGAAAGCCTAAACCTGTACTCAGGTATAGGTGTTGATAGTTTCAATTAGTTTGAGTATACTTTCATACAAACCAGAAAGGGTCAGTAACGATTGTGAAGTAATAGTAGATTATGGCAGGCCCTATCTTACATAACATATTACATAATAGAATTTTTATTTTCAGACAATGCAGCTGGAATCTGAAACAAAAGAGCTTGAAAAGGAAGTAGAACATCTTCTTGAACAGCTGACTGACATACGAGTGCGCGAAACCAAGGCAAAGCATGGATTGTTGGCACGCAGTCAGGTGGATCGTTGGGAATTGAACGAAGAGCAACACAATCTTGTAAGAGGTCAATTCAACAATCTGTTGGTCAAGAAGGCTGACTCAAAGCAACATTGCAACGCCGATAGGCTGTATCCGATACCCGTACAAAATGGAACCGGAAGTGGGGAGGGGGATCAATTCAAGGATTGTTTTCAAGACCAGTGCGCATCCACACAAACCCAACCAAGTAGACTGGACACTGGATTTAATAAAGAGAATTGTAAGTTTGTAATAGTTGACCAATAGATAGATATAGGTAACCAATTCTGTATTACTCAGTCATTGGACATCTGACAAAACTGTACAGGCTGCAATTTTCTATTGTAATTGTATGGTATTTATTTTCTGCAGATTTACGTTATAGGAAAATGGGTAGGCTACTGTAAAAAATATCCCACAGCTTAGAATTCATTGTCAAACACTGCGGAAATAATATAATAACGCAGAGATTCACATGGCACCCATGGGAATAATCTACCATTTTTACCTTAGACCAAATCTAGTGGTACTGATGGAAAGCTCAAGATTTTGTGCATGTCATATATGAGATGTCATTTGTAAACTACTTCCTTTTAAAATATAAGGGATATTATTGTTTTAGAAACATTAGTGAAAAACTTGATCTCCCGAAGAAATTAATTGAATTGTAAAATAAGAGATTACAAAAAAATAAATTAAAAAAAGGCTACACTCTACGTCCAAACAACCACAGACAGTGGAATTTGATCCTGAAGAAACCAGAACTCATTAATTCGAACATAATAAAAAAAGATTGGGACGACCTTAACAAGTAAGAAGACGGGCTGGGCTCTTTACTACTATTTAGCTGACGGTAATGATACAGCATGGATTTAAACATTCTGTTTTCATTTGTAGGCCTATATGTTTTTAGATGAGCGTAGCAAAGATTTTCATTCCATACACCAAAAAATTTTGGGCTTGGTTTTTATGTTTTTATGTTTTTTTTTTTTTTTGTGTGTAATTTTGTACGCGGCATACAGGTCAGGAAAAAGTTTCAATCAACTCGAAACTTTTTTAAATTGGTGTTATACCAGAATGGGTTGGGATAGTTTTTCAGAAAAATCGGTCAAACGGTTTTACCGGAAAAAAATTGGAAAGTATGGAAATTAGAAAATAAATGGAAATTGGAAAATAAGTATGGAAATCCCCATAAGAATAGGCCAGGGGAGAAATACTTGGAATTTTTTTTTTCAAAAGCTCTCAAATTTATACTGAATGTGGAAAGATCTATCATACCTATCTCAAGCGATTTATGAAACAATCGGATGTGAAATAACGAAGAAAACGCATTTTTAATGTACTTTTTTTACACATGAATAAAAGCAATTAAGAAAGCAATTAAGAAACTATTAAATGTGAGCAACAAGTGTCACCAATAAATTAAAACGTTTAAAATCTGTGATGGATATGAAGAAGGCACTGGTATAATTGTTTGGAAACCAAGGTTTATATACCAACAGACAGCCGCGGTTCTTAAACCTTTGAAGTGATCCATGGCCTGTATATGTTCATTGAGCTGACCAAATGTTCCTAATTCTACATTTCCATACTTCTAAGCTCATCTCACAACGCATATAAGGCATTTTCCTAGTTGTATATAATGGGGCTGAGGTCTAAATACCTAAGCTACAATGACTTATTTTAAATGTTGCAGGTTTGAACAGAGAAAGTTTGAGCGCCCGTAGTATAGGCAAGCAATCGTCGAGTGGTAAGTTTGGTTGTGTTAGAACTTTGACAGATGTATGTGATGTGAATTTGGAACTGAGAATTTTTTGTGTAGAAGACAATAGGCCTACTTGAAAGAGACTGTAGGCCTAGTCTAGTAATTATTAACCCTTAGAGGTCATATTACGGTAGCTTACTACCAGCAGACTTCTTTGGTCAGAATAAATCACGTCGCCGTAACTCCATTGCTCTACGCAGGCCGCTGACCTACTTCATCATCTGACAAATCGTACTAAAAATGACTATACACTATGGTTTCTCCACTCAAAATATTCTAAAGGACTTATTACATCATCTATTTTCCAATCACTGAGAGGGTAGCTAGATTTGAAATAGTCGAAAACATTGATAAAACTTAAAACAAACATGGAATCCATGATCATCAATCCATGGCATCAATCCATGATCTGTAACGTATCAAAGGTTTATATGAATTTGGTAGAAGGAAAAGAAAGAACGGCAGCTCACTCAGGCATATAAGTAGAAATACTCATAGTGGAGAGCCCGTTGATAGAACATACATGATTATACAAACACACGAGATTTGTACAAAGAAACTTCGCGTTTCGGCTATTGCCTTGGTCACTGTAAAGTAGTGGTAGTAATCCAATTAGTCAATTACTAATCTAGTATCTAGTAAATATTAATTACTACAGTATAGTAGGCCTATTTATTATTACTGATCTAGTATCTAGTAATTACTAGTAGGCATATCTATTATTACTAATCTAGTAGGCCCTAGTACTAATCCAGAATTAATAATCCATTACTTTTACTATTAGTGGTAGTAGATTACTATCCACTACTCTTCAGTGACCAAGGCAGTAGCCAAAATGTCAAGTAGGCCTACCTAATTTGTAAAAATATTGTGTGTTTGTATAATCATGTGTGTTCTATCAACGGGCCCCGTACCATGAGTATTTCTACTTATAAACCTCGGTAAGCTGCTGTCCTTTCTTTACCTTTTACCAAATTAATTCCAGCATCAGGCTATTTTCCTGTATATACCAAGTAATTCGATATCAAAGGTTTAGATGACCACGAATCGCTGGCTCAATAGATGAACGTCTGGCATCAATTTTGATTTTGACAGTTGTATTTCCATGATGACGTTTATTGAACGTTCATTTAGTTGCAATTATTGGTTTATGCCTTTATGGATGATGCTGCCGTACTTTCTTTTGACAACTCTTGAAACTTTGAAAACTCACTCTAATTCCGTGACGGAGATACGTCACTATTTTAATATAATCCTCATTTCAGAGCCTTCGTTCCGGAGCACGGAGTTTTACACACGAGAAAAAGCGGCCGTTCTGTCAGCTATGGATGTAAGGGAAAAGCTCTTAATGAATGAGAAGGCACGTAATAACAGGAAAAAATGAAGATTGAATTAGGGTCTTAATTTAAGTTAATTCTAAAACAATTTAATGTAAAAAGCTGGTTTTATTGTATATTTGAATTTAATGAGATACCGGTATTCAATGGAAGATTAACTTACGACATAAATTGTGCTCAACAAGAAGTGTACATTATATTTCAAACTTAACAACTTCATTTTCTTCAGCCTAAGTTAACTCGATGGCCAGACATATCACTTCTTATGAATGCAGTTCAGAGTTCTTGATATTGTTTTTGAATGATATTATAATGAATGGAATGTACACAAGTATGACAACAGTGTCCATAGATTATATCAATTTCAAACTTCAATTAGTGTTTCTTTACACCTTTAATATTGAATGAACAGGTGCTGGAATTTTCTTTCTTCCCTCCAATTCCTCGATTTCCATGATCACAAGACATTCGATAACCTGGGCTCCAAGCTGATTCACTAGTTTACAGGCTGCTGTCATGCTTCCTGAAAATAGAAAAACAAAAATACATAAGCACAAGCCAGTCATTTGTAAGACCCAGATCAACTTGAAAAATCAGGTCAAGAGTCCATTGGAGTCGATTTAGCGGAATATCAGTTTTTTGGTGATAACTTTTGAACGGTACAAGATATCGAAATACTGAAAAAGAGGAAGAACAGATATTTTCAATACCTTCAAGACGCTTTAAGTAGTAACTCATATCTCACAATTGTCAGGCGTAAATAGTTACAAAAAACACATTTTTAACCATAGGACCTATAGGCCTACGCATGACAATTATGCGATATGAGATAAATAGTTATTACTTAGACCGCCACGAAGATATTGAAAATATCGGTGTTTCCTCTTTCAGAATTTTGATATCTTATACCTAGAGACATGTAAACATAGCATTCATTTTTTCTTTTCAAAGCATTTAGAATTTGGAAAATGGCACTTTGGTGCATCTATTACTTTGAAGTACAGTATCATGTTTTGTAGCGCAATAACGTCTTGCAGCATAACAACAGTATGGTACCCGGTAAAACTATTAAATAATGTATACCGTTACAATTGTACGTATACAATTGTGTGCAATACCAGGCTAAACCTATGCCTCATCTACCACCTACATTTTCAATTTTCATTTTCAGTACATGTCCTCGAAATTCTCCCACTGACTTCACCCTTTTCCTCCCCAGTTGATATAATTTTGCCAAAAAATAGCATCTATCTTTTATTCTGAATATAGCGTCTACATCGCCAATACATTGAGACGTAGCGGCATCAAACGTTTGTAGCGCTTTGTTGCATTTTCAAAAATATCAAATGTATTGAAACATGAAGAGATATTAGAAAAATATGAATTAAAGCACTTTTAGATCTTATCGCTTTTATAGCAATTGCTATTTTTACATGTCTCTACTTATACCGTTCAAAACTGATTCAAAACTGTTCAACTGATCTTCCGCTAAATCAACTCTAGTCATGGACCCTTCAAGTTGTCAGATTTTTCCAACATTCAGTTGTTATTTTTACCAACATTCCTGATGCTATTATGAGCTGCTAGCCAAGAGAAATAAGTGAGGAAAAAACAATGCTGTACCCCTGCTCAATGTCGATGCTGGGTTGTCATTGTTTTTTTTGTAGTGATGCTCAAGAGCTAGGTTAGTTATATGGAAGAGTAAAAGGGTGATGATGATTTTCAACGATGAAGGAAATGTGATGCTTTAACTGATTGACCTCATTTCCTAAAGTGGTGCCTTAGCTCAAACCCATGGAAGGTTATTCACAGTTATTTGTAGGCTTATTATAAAATATAACATGCAGTTTCTTTAAAATTAAAAACTTTCAACTATAAAACATTTATAACCAGCTAGATACTGGCCCATTGGATTTAGTCAGCAGTTTGACTGAACTTACCACCTGTTGCAAGAAGGTCATCAATTATTAAAACTTTCTGTTCCTTTTGAATGCTCTCTGCTTGGATCTCGAATATATCCTGAAATACCAGTACAAATAAGAGAATCTGTAACCCACATAATAAACTTGCCAGTACTATAACGCTTGAACACGATTTTATAGTACAGCATTGCCTATATCGATGGATCATCCAACTTTTTATACCTTGCAGTGAAAGTGCAGTACCGTACCGGTAAGTTTGATAAAAATGAGTAAATAGGCCCATGTGATCAGCAAATTGGCGTTAATTGATGTTTTCTCGTAGATTTAGGTTCCCTCTATTGGTTAGAAGCCACTGAATATTTGTTGCTTCAATCAGGACTCGAAGTAAATTGAAATCGATAATATTTTGAAGTTATTACGGAAGCAAAATTGGAATATTCATTCCTTATTAATCAACTAACAATAACTAGAATCAAAATCAAAGTCTTCGGCTCATCAGAACTAGACGAACGCAGATGAGCGAAATATTTATGAATTGTACCGTACTCGAAAACTCTACATACCCTGACTTCAAGTCTTATCGAAAGTAAAAGATCACGTCCAGAAAACCGTGAATCACGTTAGGCCTCCCAAGGCACTGAATTTAACCATTATTTCCAGCTATTTGATCAAATATTATTAGATTACGTATTATTAGGCCTATACTCAAAACGGATGGTTAGATTGGGATGAAAATGTGTAATACACTAATAATCTGTATCTTGTTTGTAAATTTACATTCAATGAAAATGTGAATTGTTTTGAGTATTTTTTTTGCTTTTTCTGCGTGGCCTAAACTCACCGTATGGAGTTTTTCACAATTTTGAGGGTCCAACCGATTTGGCCCCAAAACTTTACAGTTCTAAGTTCGACAAGTCCACCTGTATAGAAAAAGTTTCACGTTGATCAGTCAAACCGTGCAAACTGTGCAGTGCTTACAAAAAAAAACACACAGCTCTGTAAGTGTAGGATGGAAGGCTTTGCTATCGCTCATCTATTTTTTTTTTTTTTTTTTTTTAATGTTGCTTAACGACCCCACCAACAGCTAGGTTATACGGGGGTACGAATGATCGGATGATAATGAAACAATGAAGTGATGATACGTGAAAGGACGCTTACAAAAACCCATGCCTTATGCGGAACTCGAACCCACGCCCACAGGTGACTTCAGGTACTACTGCTAGCGATAATTGACTCAGCCACCGGGACGGCTATCTAATTAAAATCTGAGTACAAATGCAGGTCGTTCCTGATGTTGTATTTTAAATCAGTAGAATATCGAGTACAAATGGCAATGCTGCCACCTTTTTGCGTATTTCTACAGAAGTTAAAAAGTCGAAACACAAAAAAACATCACATGTGGTGGCTTCATTCAATAGAGGAAACTAAGAGACAAGACAACACTAATTAGTAATTACAGGTAAATAAAATGTGTTTTGGGCATACAATATTATGTTGCACTTTTACCTATTTTGTATGGACTAAATTTAAATTACTGTTAAGACTTGTCTGCAATGATTAACACTAATAAATTGCCTAGTAATAAGGTCAACCTTACAGCAGTTAGACTGATAGTGAAAGATAAAACTGATGAAACTGTGAAGAATTCAAACGTACCGTGCCATACTCGAGCTCATACGACACCTGATTCACATTACCGGGTAATTTTCCCTTCTTGCGAATAGGTACAAAAGGGATTCCGAGCTGTAATGACAACATGGGTCCGAACAGAAAACCTCTGCTTTCCAGTGCTATGATGACTTGTATCTTGGGCTTCACTGCTTTAACATGTTCTAACAGAAGATCTTGCAAAGCTTTGAAAGCAATGGGATTGTTCATTACTGAAAAGATGTCACTGAAAATAAACAGAGAATTATGCACAGTTAGAAAAAAAAAATGTTTCGCAAGACGATTGATGGCAGTATAGGCCTATTGCATCTATTGACCTATATGCCCATAACTTCTACGTACACCAAATCTTAGAAATCCCATATCTCTAGAAAACTATTTCATCGACAGTTCGTTTCCTCGACAGACCAAATCTTAGAAATCCCATACCTCCAAAAAGCCATTTCATCAACAGTTCGAATATTTGGGTTTTCTATCATGGTATTTCGATAAAATGGTATGTAGCCGTCAATCACCTATGCTCATAAATATAAATACTGGTACCGGTAGTATAACTCATTTGACAAGTGTCCAGACTTATGGACTCACATACAAAAGACCACCAGTTATCTATTAGAACTGGTAGAGATATGGAATTGTGATTATAAGAGATCCCTAGGTTGAAGTACAGTTCAACCACATCTGTACAACCTGTGAACAAGGAGGGAGGGGGGGGGGGGGGGGTTAAAGCGAAGAAAATTTTTTAACGTTGGATATTTGACAATAGAAACAAATCAGAAGAATTATTATTGTTACTTCTTAGTTCACAGTCGGTAAACAGTTATTAGAAGTACCGATATATAGAGCTTTCGATCGACTATCCTCCCTATTTATTAGCAGTAACGGTCGGGCGTTTCCACCCGCCACCAATCGCTTAAGAAGCTTCAAGGCGATATCTTTGAGGTTTTATGCGCGCAGCATGACTGGGTGGAAAACGAGAGACATGTAACGACAAGTATTCGAGTGTAGTTTGCTGCAACGACTCTCTTGGTTGTACATTCTATTTCACATATTCCGGGTACCCCCGTACAGAATAATACGCGGGTAATGCATTACCTGCATCATTGAATTTGTAGTGTTCTTCAATGCCCGTATCAGTTCATTTGTACTTTATTTGGCATTATATGCCATTGTTTCCAACCCAGGTAACAGAGGCAAATATGTACACTGTCTTTTCAGAGCTTGTTCACTGCTCAAGCTACGAATGTGCCGAAAATAGCTTCTACTAAAGGACTACGCATACATAATTTTCACGCCAGAACCTTTACGTTAGTTCAAAGACTTTTTGATGCTAAATTAACGCTAATTTGAAATTTGGATAATGCTGTAAAATGCTATATTTTAAATAGCTGAAGCTGAAAAAACAAAACAATTAATGCTGTTATTTCATGCCTCTAATTATATGTCATGTTGAGACAGTATTGTTTGCACATGGTTCAGTACAAAACAATATTTGAAGCCTTTTTTTATATTGGGTTCAACGATGCACTGTTATGAGAACGCAGATCTAATGCCGTCGGATGGATGATTAATGAGATAATGGGATGATGAGATGAAGGTTTCTTGGGTAATGGGAAGGATATTGAGAAGGAAGCGGTTGTTGCCAGTGTTGGGTAATGAACTTCAAAATGAACGCGTTTGTATTTTCTAAACTTCTCAATGAACGCGTTTCATTTACAGTCGACGATCTTGAACTTTCTTCACATTCGATTTTTCGGTGATCTTCAATGGAATAAAAAGTTAATTGGAAATGTTATGATTTTTGATCACTCATAATTCTATTCGGCACAATCGCACTACCCGGACTTCCCAGTCAAATTTCCGAATGAGATCGACTATTTTACGGTCTAAACCGAATTTATAGTACTCCCTGTTTTGAACCGTAAAACGACAGCCACGTCCACTAGGCCATTGAATTTGTAGTGTTAGTTAATCTACAAATTCAATGACTAGGCCATTGAATTTGTGACACTACAAATTCAACGTCTAGGCGTAGGACATAACCATTAAGTATACAGGTCCTGTATACTTAATGACATAACCCTATTTTACACTGAATTCCTTACCTAAACGTAATTCCAGGTTTGGGAAAATTTGGGTAGTGCCGAATGCTATCTTTCACAAGTTTTAGCTGCTTCACAGTATCTTCCATGATTATTTATTATAGTTTCCTACTACGACGTAACTAGATAGGCCTAACAGTGCCTAGGCCTATAACCTATATAATCTGACAGATACGCAAGAGGAAGGAACAGCTGATGAGCGTGAGCACGCCCAGAGTAGCTACACCCTTTTGGGTGACACCAACGTACAAACAATAAAATTATTATTATTATTCTTTATTGAAACAGATTTGTATTATCCAATACAGTGTCTGAGTTTCTCTTCTCAACAATTATAAGTAATATAGCTGAGAAAACAATTGAGTTAACAATACATAATAGAATAGCTTAGATAGAATAATATGTCTAATATAATTTTATGTAATAATAATAATAATAATTTATTAAAACAGTTTAGTAATTACATCTGTATGCTTGAAATTACAGTGACTGAGTATTTGTTAATTACTCAAGGGTCTAAGCCAGTGTTGAATTCAGAGATTTTTTTGCGGGGGAGCTTTTGTGTTTTCCAGGGGGGCAAGCGATACGTACACAAAATTTAGCATGATAACCTTAGGCCTGTATATATATACAAATTAAAATACGCACTCTTTTAATTATTAAGTCAGTTTATTATGAAACGATTATGCTACTAGTTCATAATAATATGATAAGAGGTAATTACAATATAACGGGTACCGGTAGTGTACACTCGACTGATCCATATGAAATTGACTCCACTCCAGCCACTTCTGATATTTGAGGTGTCACTAACCAGGATTCACGGGCAGAAGGACAAATAACAATACAAATGAATAACATCTAGATTTTTTCCCCTTAGTAATAAATAGTAAATTCTTGATACTTTTTAATTTTCATAAAGATTTTTAAAATCCAAAATACGAGTTTCTCAAAAAATACACTATAGTGCTTAATGTTCTTATCTCGGGGGGGCAAACGACAAGCCGCGGGGGGACAAAGCCCCCCCGCAGGTATGCCTGAATTCAACACTGGTCTAAGCTTATTGATTACGACTGTAAATACGCATGTTTTATATCATTACATCAGCTAGTCTTAATTCATATTGTACAGTTTCTTCATCCCAACTCTAAAGTTATGTATATTTCTAAACACATGAGGCTCTATGTCTTATACTCTTATTAACTGTAATACTTTACTGTGGGATATAAATAGTGAAGACTTAAGTAGATTACAACGACTACAAAATCGAGGAATGAGAGTGGTATTGCATTGCAATAAATTTACACCAATGAGAGAAATGGTAGATGCACTACAATGGCTTACAATCCGCCAAAGAGTGGCTTTGTTTGTATTGATATTTATATTTAAAATGACCCAAAATAAGTCACCTGATTATCTCAACAATAAAATATGGTACTCAAGTGATATCCATTGTCACAATACTAGAAACTCAAATAAGTTATATTTAGATGGAAAAAATAAAAGCAGTACCCAAAAATCTATCTTTTATAGTGGGTTTATATTATATGATAAATTGGAATTAAAAGTAAGAAATTTAAGTTCGTTTAGAAAAGAATGTAGAAAGTTTGTCAGAATAGAGTTTCCCGTATAGTAGTGTATTTAATGTTACAATATTATATTTTTTACAACTAATTCTCCACCAATGTTTATTAATTATCATTAATTCTTGATGTGTATTGTATTGTTAATCAAGCTCATCATTTTCCTAAATTAATTTGCTAAAATACTTTTGCTTATATACCCATGTAGGCCTACCTAATACAAAGGTACATAGGTAGTACCTATGTACCTTTGTATGTTATTACTTATTATCATTATATTTTATCATCATGTATTATTATTTACTGTAATGTGCCAATAGCTGAAATATGCTAAACAAAACAATCTATCTACCTACCATTAAGTATACAGGTTAACCTGTATACTTAATGTACCTACCTATCTATCTATCGATCTATCTATCTATCTACTAAAATGCAATTTACGCAGCCTGTGCAGGCTGGCACTAATGCGCACGTAATCAAAGAAAAAGAAAGACCTTTAGGTCGAGTTTGGTTGGTTCTTTGATAGCGAACCAAAGATGATTTGTTAACAAGTAGTAGGCCTAGGCCTATATTAATATTTTTGGTCTTTACCGGTTAGTTACTAGACCTACCACCAAAGACCTTACTATCTAACCGTACAATACAACTCCATGATCTAACTACGTTATAATAATAATAGGGTCTTCATAGGGTCTTTGCTACCACTTTGGAGAAGTTGTTTTTGGGAGTTGGTTGGTCGGTTGAAGTTCTTTATTTAGGACTGCTGGACTTTGTAATCACCTCTTTGTTTGTAACCACTAATAATAGGCATACTAATAATAGTTAGTAATACTAATTAATAATATTGTCAACACTAAAACTTCTATCAAACCTAATAACTTCTATTTTCTATCATGGGTCAAAAAGTGAAGGTGAGTTTTGATGGGAAGAGGCGGTAGGTTCCTCAGAACTGCCATGTGCCTAGGGGGCCTAGGCCATTGAGTAGGTTAGCGTAGGCATTGAGCTTTAGGGCTAAGTAGTAGGGCCTATATATCTTTATTTAGCATTAGCTATAATTAGGGCTAGGATGTTTAAGACCTTGAAACTGCCAAAAAGACAGTCAAATAGTACATTAAAAAGTGAATAAAAAGACCTTTCAAATAAAAAAAGTAGGCCTAGGCCTACCTATGAAATTTTTTGATTTTACATTGGTTTTTCTCTATGTAGGGGTCTATAGGCCTAATTACTTGTGCTTACTGATTTCTGGGTAAATATGTATTATAGAAAACTCGCCTATTTTGGAACTTTCTATCATTTCTCTTGCCGATTTTTGCTTTCGCTCAATATCGCCCTTTTATAGTGCCTTCCTACTTTTACCATGTAGGCCTATCACCGTGTCATTTGTTTCACTTATAAATAAAGAATATTTTATTATTATTATTATTAATAATTAGGTGATTACCTGGCCAACTAACCTAACACGGTTCGATTACGTAAGCAATAAAAACGGGGTTAGGATGGCGAAATAAACACATGGCAAGAACGTCCACAGGCAGCTGGCCATGGCGCTAGTGTCTGACGTGAAATGGCTGTCAAAACGAAGAAATGTTAATAAATTCGTACTTTCATTGTACGGGAAAACCACCAAAACGATATTAAAATTGGAATGTGCCACCATTTCTGAATAATGTGAATAATGTAATGTAGTAATATTGTAGTTTGCTGGAATTCTATTGAAAATTCTCATTTTTTTAAATTATTCAAGCTGTAACAATTGCACATAAATGCGTGGTGGCAAGTTCCCTATCTATCCTATTCCACCACCTCCCTAACCTGACGGAATAGCTTGAACCCTATTTCGTCCCCCTCAAATATACTTCTATAGTAAGCCCATTCCAGTCCCTACCTGTCCTATTCAAGAAAGAGAATTTACTGACATCTAATCTAGCCCTCTTTATAACTACCACTCTTATCATGACTTTCGCCTACCCCTATCTCGTTCCTCATTTCTTCAATATAGATGGAGTTTTCGTCCGACTTCAGTGTTACTCTTATTATAATTACATTATTCTTATTTCTAGTAAATTTATGAATTTCACTAGGCCTACTATTTTGTACTCTATTACTAATTCAAAGTACTCAATTTCAAATAATAATGTGAGTGTATTAATGACTTTCCATCGCCCTCGTGTAAGATCGCTAAGATCGGTAAGATCGCCCTCGTGGTGCCCCGTTCAAACGATCTAATCTTTCATCCATATAGCATTAATTGGGGAACAATGATTTTGTATCATGTTTTGATATTATTGAAAAAAAACAAAAAAACAGCTTTATATTCAGCCAACATAAAGTTTCACACATTTCTTTTATCTTATCATCTCTCCTAACTGCCAGAATACTTCTCATTGCCTTATTCTGAATTTTTTGCATTTTTACTATACTTTTCATCATTCTATCATTTTTACATAGAGGGAATTTTATAAACTAAAGTCAATGGCCTAGGCCATTGCCTAGGCCAACAAATAATCATAGGTCTATTAGAAGATGTGCCTAGCCACATCTAGATCCTATTTAAGTATGAGGCTAAGTATGAGTTATGAATTATTGTCTCATTTGTTTTATTTATAGATTGGCATAATCGGTGGATCTGGATTAGATAATCCAAAGATTCTTGAAGGTCGTGTCGAAAGGGCAGTTGATACGCCATATGGTAGTCCGTCTGATGATCTTATTGAAGGGAAGATCCAAGGTGTCGACTGTGTGTTATTAGCTCGTCATGGGCGAAAGCATACTATATCGCCGTCTAATGTGAATTATCGAGCCAACATTTGGGCATTACGTAATGTCGGTTGCACTCACGTGATTGCGTCTACCGCTTGTGGTTCATTGGAGGACTATATTCGTCCAGGTGATCTTCTGTTGCTAGATTCATTCATTGACAGGTTTGTTGGACATTTTATGTGTGTAGTAGGGTCAGCGCCCCGGTTTCCGGCCGCTCTAGCACTTCTGTCAACTCAAGAATTTATTGTACAGCTGTTAAGCTTACGTCTTTGATGGGGTGCATTCATAAGCTAAAGGATATATTGGCGTCGTAATATTATTCGCAAAATTTTGTGTGGGTGCTTTCAGAAATTTAATAAGAATGATTAGTTACAAAAAACACATTGCTTTTGTTTCTGGCCACTTCCTTCGGTTTACGGCCAGGATTGCGTCCAATCCCGGCTAGTCGCCATTGTACCACTGACGCTTTGATGTTTCGACGATTCATTATAGTTCCGAGTGCGTAGTTACAAAGCGGCCGCCATTTTATTAGCGTAAAGTCCATAAACAAATTAAACATGTATATATATCGATATATCTCCTAGAATATCGAGACTTTCACCGCCACATAATAACTTTAATAAGGTAATGAATAGATCAAGAAAACTGTTACAAAATTAAAACAGACAATTTTCAACAGCTGTCGGTGACAGTCAAGTCTGCGTGGCTGAAAACCGAGCGCTGACCCTACCATCGATATTATATCTTGGTTGAATTTCGTCTAGATCGAGTGGCAGCTCCCGTGTTGAAATATCTACGGAGCAATTATTACAACTTCTGTGTTATCTCAGAACAGCTGCGATCATGAGCTTGATGAGCAGCCACTGTATCCTATGTGCTGGCAATTCACGACGTATTAGGCCTACCTCTCTCTCGCTCTCTCGCTCTCTCTCTCTCTCTCTCTCTCTCTCTCTCTCTCTCTCTCTTTCTCTCTCTCTCTCTCTCTCTCTCTCTCTCTTTCTCTCTCAATTTTTTTTGGAATTTCATGTTTACGAGGCATAAAACGCGTCCAGCGGTTCAGAGCAGAATATTTTTATCCAAATAAGTTTTGGTTTTCTTTATTGACATATGATCTCCTGCAATAGCTCACTCATATTGGCCTAGGTACCTACTAATGAATGATGAGTAATTATAACCCATAGGTAGCTATATTCCTAGACACAGAAAAGCAAGGTAAATTTATCATACTCAGTACCATCCCTTATCTTGCAACTTTTTTCCTAAAAATTGTGTTTTCTAATAGATAAACATCAAAGCTATCGAAAAATGGTGCCTGATGCGTAAAATTGTTACCTTACCTAAAATTAAATAAATACTTCTAAACAGTATAAAATTACACTGTCATTGATCACGGTAAGCCATCAACCTTGACCACTGACCCGAACCATTTTAAATAACACTCCCAGTATAAACAGTATAAAATTACACCAACATTGATCACAGTCAGCCATCAACCTTGACCACTAACCCCAACCATTTGGTACCGAGTAACACAATTACCAAAGTACAATACCACTACAATACCAATTTCAATAATTTGCATATTCCAGTTTCCAGATTTTGATATTCTTTTCAAATTCTAGGACTAGAACACGTATCCAGACTTTTTACGATGGTAGTGACTTGGCACCAGCAGGTGTTTGCCACTTGCCGATGGAGCCGGCATTCTGCTTGGAAACGCGCAAGATATTGTTGCAAGCTGCCGCAGAGCTACAGATTGACATTCATCCGACGGGAACTTGTGTTATTATTGAAGGACCGAGGTACTCCTCATTGGCCGAGAGCAAATTATTCAAATCTTGGGGATGCCAACTTGTTAATATGACACTTGTGCCTGAGGTATTATAATTTTTCAATACGGTTATTACTTGTTGAGCTATTCAAGGCTCTGTAAATCGTAGTATGTAGTTCTTCCATTAAGGGTGCATTCCAAAACCTACTGGCCTTACTTGCAGTACAGTACTCGCCAGTAGATCCAGTAGGCCTTCGAATTTACTGGATGTACTGGGCCGAATACCTCCAGTGTTTCCAGTACGCAGAATTTACTGGCGCGATGGGTTTCGGAACGCTCAGTAAATTACTCGGAGTAGGTTTCGGAATGCATCCAGTATACTGGCAGTAGATTCTGGAGGTTTCGGAACGCAGCCCAAGATACCGGTTTCACGTAATTTGGGTAAATCATTCAATTTTGATCTAGGCGTATTTTCTGTTGTTTTCAATTTGGATTCTCTAGTTTTTCTCTGGTGTTCCTTGTGCTGTATCTTGTTGGTTAAATTGTCTCCTCAATACTGTAATTTAAATTCTTTTCATACTGCACTATTTTCCCCAAGGCACTCACAATCTTTAACACACTTGTTGTCGAAATATCAGACGAATGCGATTAAGGCCTACACTTAACCCTTGATGTTGGACGGTCTGGTTAAGCTCAGTGTAGTTGAGCTACTAGCTTGATGGGAACCAAGTCCTGCACGTAGCTAATGTTAACATTAATTATTTCAACCAGTTTTCGAGCGTAACTTGGATCTATTGTAGTTTAATACCCTGACGTTTGGAACCTAACATACCAAATTTCAGTGAAATCGTAAAATGCCCTACGGGGTTATAGGCCTAGTACTGTAAAAGTATTAAGCTTTCTCTGCATATTTCTTCTTACTTCAAAATCTGATTTGACTTCAGCCCAAACAACCAACTGATTTTGATTAGCTCAAAACCAGCATTGGTCATTCAGTTCCATAGTAATTTAATCAAGTGAAACTATTATATAATAATAATGATTTTTTAAAACAGAAGAAGTAGGCCTACTGTAGGGCCTACTTATTATTTTTTCAAATGTTTCTTACTCATTTTATCATAAAATGAAGTGATCTTCAATCTGACTCAATTCATTTGTTGACTACTGATCAAGATACTTTTTGATATCAAGATCAATTTTTCTAGCGTTAAAGACGTCAGTTTTGTTTCTAGGTTGTTCTTGCAAAAGAAGCCGGACTGTGCTATGCTTCTGTTGCCATGGCAACAGATTACGATTGCTGGCAAACGGAAGGTAACAAAGTGTGTGTGGAAGACGTTATGAGAACGTTCAAAGAGAATGCAGATAAAGTTATCAAGCTTTTTAATCATGTCGTACCTCTGATTGCCGAGCAAAATTGGGATGAAACTATTGCTGCACTGCAGGTGAGGAGAGCCACGTGGATACAATGGCCAGTCGGTCTATTAGGAATAATCAGTTTTTCAACTTGGTGGCACAGCTCTTGAATTCACACAGTATACGCACAGGCTGCGTAATATCCTCGTTCCACAAGTCCTGTTGCCAGAATTGTGCATATACACATATGTTGTCAGCCAGAGGGTTAGAAATGTTACAGCAGTGCTTCTTGTAAGAGCTTCATTCGATGTTCATTCGTTCGATAATGGACTTGATATGAATTGGGCTGAAAATATTTTCTTGAACTACAGTAGGGCCTACGTACAAAATAATTGACCCTCAAATGACATCATACCTTGAATGATGTTTGGATGTTGCGCATACTGCATTCTGTCAGTGCGACTAGCATAAATTTAAATAAAAATATGTAGCGGCTTATACCTTTAGTATATAGTATATATATTTTTTTCCATATGGTCTTAGACCCAGGCGTGAGACCTGGCATCGTTGACCTTATATGACTAGTTCAACCTGTTGTGAGGATAGTTATGGTCTTATAGATGTCACTTTCAATAGGAAGAATTAAATTCGATTTGACAATTTAAACATTATTTTATGGATAAAGTCAAGGGTATGCTACTCTCTGATAATTGTAAAGGGAATACACAAATGTAGGGTCACCTATGACAATGAGGGTAGTAGCTTAGTGAGTAGGCTACGATGTCATAATTTGATTGAAAAGTGTAAATTATGATGAAATTATGTTAGGAAATT
Source organism: Brachyptera putata (assembly GCA_907164805.1). Classification (NCBI taxonomy): domain Eukaryota; kingdom Metazoa; phylum Arthropoda; class Insecta; order Plecoptera; family Taeniopterygidae; genus Brachyptera; species Brachyptera putata. The sequence goes on from OU015462.1 coordinate 38,049,101, forward strand.
GTGTCGGACATTAGACCTCAGATTGTCACATGCTAAATGAAGATATACTACTATTTCTACTACAGCTAGAGACTAATTGATACTCATTTCTATTTCAGAAAACTGTTGAATCTAACATCATGTTACCTGAAAAGGATGGTTGTGAATGCAAGCACTGAATTGATTTGTAAACTTGATGTCACACACTTACGTTTTGAGAAAATGATTAAAAAAAAAAAAAAAAAAAAAAAATTGATAGATAAGCAGCGTAATGTAAGCCAACACTGACTAAGGTAACCGTGGGTAAATTATTTCCACTCCCACATTTTTAGTAACTATCTAGTAGGCTTCTCTTATCTATTATTGAGAAATAACATTTTAGTATAGATTCACTCATTTTAGCACTTTGATTTTGACAACTACCTCGCTAACCGCAGTCACTTTGTCACTCTATAAATAAAGAGTGGTACATATTGCAATTAATATTACTTGAACAGTAAATAATTGAGTAAATTGTATTCATTTCCATTTTACCTAGGCCCTAGGGCATGCTTTTTGTTCTGGTGCAATAAGCTGATGAGTGATGACTCATAAAATGTATATCTCAATCATTGAAGCCTACTCATTTAGTCATTATGTAGTTAGTTGAAATGTATCTTTTTTCATTGTCAAATTATAGGTAGGCCTACTATACATAAATCCTCCTACATTATTATAACGAGGCCTCTCTCTCAAGTACTGTACTAAAGAATAATAATAGACCAGGAAATCCGAATATGCTATGCTGTTTTCATTTATTCCATAATTAGTGGGGTGTAATGCTATTGAGTTTGAGTGCCCAGCTGCCTCAACATACATTTAGCATTTTGTGTACCAGTCAGTACAAACTCAAACCTGATTTTGCACCAAGTCTGAGTTTATTAGGCATATTTCATTTCTAATACATTTTGATACTCGAAACATTCAAATGGAGTATTCAGTGAGGATGTTTATCTCATAATCAGAATTTTCTAGAATCTCAAACTAGTTGTAACTTAAATAGGCAGCCTACTGTCTTTGATTGCTGCCTGTTGTTTGTAATCTTTCCCAGGTTAAAGGGAGGACAAAGAAAATGATGTGACTTAACTTGGTATAACATTCCAGAACAGTTTAATTATAATTTCGATTGTTGCCTTACACATCATTACACACAATTAACAATATATTAAGATAGTATTTGTATTTGTCACACTAACTTCTTGACACTACAGCTACACATACCGTATGGAATGCTATTATGCAAGAGCATAAAAATGGGAAATATACTACATGTATTGTGCTAAGTACTCAACACATTAACGTTATGATCTCAGGGAAACTTGGATTGTGAATCTTTCAGTGGCAGTTCATGTAAGCTATTTATTATTGTGCTCATCACTATTTACAGTGAGCTTTCAATTAGCCCACAAAGATGCCACATTATAATGAAGTACCTGATTTGTGCCTAAGCCTAGGTCTACTTCTAAAGCACGAGTTTTAATTATTATTAAAAATTATGAAACAAATATGCCTTCTTTGTACGTAGTGCCTAGATCTTAGAAAAAGGTCACACTGGTAATTATAGCAAATTTTATGCAAACTAAATGATGAATATTCGTGTTTTGTAGATTAGTAAAGAAAATGTTAGTGATTCATTGCTAAATATCAACAAACCTATGTAAAGATAAGACAATTTGCATTCGTTTCTGAAACATATATCTACAATTTAATTGTTCATAATTATATAATATATTACAACATTTACAACAAGCAAAACAATATTAGTTTCCCAAATTATAATCTACTCCAATATTCCTAATAAAATTTATGAAGAAATAACATTAGCATTTTTAAATATGTATAGATATAAATTATTGATAACACCACCAAAATTGTCTAAAAATCCTACTCTAATCTATTGTCAACTTACTAGAATCTAGTCAGGCTACCAACTGCAGCTGACAAAGGACAGAAATATTTTCAAATTACAGTACAATGTACATACATCAAGAAAAACGTGCAGACATCACAATATTGCTGACGGTTCCACAGTTAGTTACATTTTGGGATATTTGTTGTAGGCCTATAACATTATAATAGCATACTGTCTTGGTCATGTAATTTAAAATGAAAATAAGCCTGAACCATTGTGTTCAAAAATTTCAAACAACTGTTCAATTTAAGATCTCTGAAAATGTGTTACAGATATGAGTAGGTACATAAATGTATATACTTATTTATACCATATTCAAGTTCAAGTTATGATTAGATAAAGGCTTGAAAGACCATCCTGTATGCTATTCACTAAAAGTATTGTTCAAATTTTTTCAAATTTACATCAATTACAGATAAGATCCCCAAACAAAACAACAAGTTTTTTCTGATGCACAATGAGTGGAATGTTTTTAAAATTTGCATTATATTGACATGATTATAATATAACGTACTAGACATGCATTTCGTACGTGTTATCTAATTGAGGCATACTAAATTACGGTATACCACCAAACCATTGATCTAATTCACAATTATAATACTATCTTTTGTAGGTATGAGTATATTACATCATCCCATTGTAAATTCAAACAGGAAATCGTATATTCATGCACATTATACTATTTTTGTGTCGATCATGTCTACATTAACTTTGTAGTAGACGTAGGGGAAGTATTCCGAGGCGCCAAATCCTAATCCAGGAATTTCGACGCTCTGCAATCGGAAATTACATTGTTATTATTTTTGAAGAGCCGAGAATAGTACAAGTACAAAATTAGAAATCATCACCTACACTAATCCAACCATCATTGGGTACTAAAATATCCATTAATGTGCACTTGGAATTGCTTTACCCAAATGGTAAAGGTAAGATAGTTTTTGGTGATTGAAATCATCATATATATTGTATACAATAAATTTGATCAATTTATAGTAATAATTTCACATAATAAAGATGACACGTTTATAAATTATATGAAGAAAAAATCTTTTATAGCCTAATTCTTCCTCGTGAATTTTCACACAATTTATGTATAAGCGTAATCAAGATGCATTGAGGGTTGCGTTGGTTTGTCGTGTTCAGATGGTGTCTCAACTTAAACCGGAAATGCGTTCCATTTCCTGACCTCTTGCCTTAGCACACCTGACCGCTTCTCTATCTAGTGTTGTTTTGTAGAAACGTCGTTTCATGCCTTCTATATACCTCAAATATTCTCATCTAAGATGCCGTGCATATTGCCATCCAAGATGTGGTGGAAGTAAACAACTGCGCTAGGCTTATGAAAAAGTATATTAACTGGTAATGCAATTAAATGAAATGTGAATACTTATTTGTTTGTGAAATGTGGATTTCTCACACGAATTCGATTACATCAACAAATCGTCCAGATGTAAGTTCCTTGCAATATAGCTTGCGTTTTTATGAATTATTATTATGAATTACTTAACAATTTAACCTCTCTATCTCCGTTTTACTTCATATAAGAAACTATTTCAGACAACTGAGCAAACGCAAACGTCATTTTGTGTGTAGGCCTATTTGTAAACAAAGTTAGTTTCTCTTATTACTACTCACTACGCATAATCGGTTGTTCTAACAATTTGGGTGTTAAATTGGTACATATTTTCAACATGGGAGGGATAGGAAGAAAATTCACCATATCGAGGGGGGCGAACGAACGCAACCCTCAATGGATCTTGGGCATAATATATTCAACTACCACTGGTGTGAAACGAAGGGCTCTATTACAATTTTACCCGAGGATTGGATGGAACGTGTTACCAAGATGTTTTCCAGGAATTGAGTTTTAAATTATCATATTTTATAAATAAAAACTCATTTCAAACAGATGAGACCTAATCAATTGGCTAGACCTAAACAAATTGAATGAGCATAAAAAGTATTACGAGTTGGAATTAAAATTTGTTGGTAACTTGAGAATAGTTTACGTTAGGTTGACAAATCAATCAGTTTGGTCACTAGCGTAATATTTGGCTTGATATATTTTTATCAGCATTCAAATTTGATACAAAATCATTGTTGCCCAATTATTCAATGAAGGCTACGGATGAAAGACGGGATTATTTGGTCGGGGCACCATAAGGGCATCTGTCAAACTTACCATCCCAAAATTTGAAGAAGGAAAAAACTATACAGGCCTTCTGTAAATGTAGGTATGTTGAAATAGGAATTTAATATAATTTTGTTGATTTGATAAAATTGAAGAATACACTTCTGTAGGCCTACTGGTATGTCTAACAGAAAAATAGCAAAAAAATTTAATAGTAAAAAAAATCGGATTAAAAACTCTCATCACGCAGCTAATCGTGATGCAGCATTCTCTACATTTCCCTAAACACATGTGTTAAGATTTTAGGTCTTACATCTTGCGCTCCAGCCCCCGATCCCGACAAAGCACTGCTATCTAGATGGCCATACAGCTGGCTCAATACGTCTCGTAGTCTTTTATGTGTGTTTTTCTTGGTGGGGTGCAACAACATGGCTTGGAAGTTGACCGGCAATCCATACCTTGAATCACATATTTGGTGGCATGAATGCAGACATCATAATTATTTTAAATTAAACAATAGACGTACAAATACTGAGTATAATTCTAAGAGAGTACAGCAGTTTACCTAGTAAAATAGACGGGCTATATCCATGTACCCTGCGCATATCTTTAATAAGAAATATAGGGATGAAATCAATGAAAAATATCTAATATTGATTTCTCTCGACAAACTTGGGCGTGTTTAAAAATATAAACGTCACCTTAAAAAACTGTTCTTCACTGTTTCAATTCATTACATCTTCAACAAGAGTTTAGTCTTGGTTCTAACGCGTATAGAACCAAACTTGTAACAGAGCCACTTTAATACATACAACATTTTTCATAGTCACTCTGCTGGAACTTTAGTGTTGGCAATACATGGCACAGTAGACGTAAAAGTCTAGGGCCTGCTGTCACTTGAAAGGAAATTGCAAATATAAATATAAAGGAGAAGTTTGAAAAAGACTTGGCAATCCATGAAAATGTAAATGAAAAGAAAAACACCTTACAAGTTTCGAGATCGAGAGATATGCTGCAAATGAGATTCTGCAAATAAGGCGAATTGAAAGAGTTGGAGTTAATGGTACTTCGATGATAATTTGACAATGCTGAAAAAAGTGTAACCTAGAAGTGGTTCAGTTCTATGAAAAGAGTTCCGTTCTACTCTAACAATTCACTTTATTGATATCGAAGTTTTGATAAAAGGGAGTTATGGACTAGAACACAGACAAAATGGTGCTGCTGCACTATGCTGATTTGTTATGTGAATTTACAGTCGCCTGTATTTTTATCCTATATCAAATTCATTTTTGATAATGAAATAATCTAAATCGAATGGATTCATTACAATATCGATTGAATATCAATCGGAAATATCAAAATCGAATGTCAATTCTAATGAAAAATCGGAAGATTGAAGCAGTGCTAGAGAAAAGAATGCAAGCTGGCAATAATTATAAAAAGTTATATACGAAGAGAACAAAAGAGAATATTTACCTTAAAACTGACTCCACAAAAACTCTTAGGGCCTTGACATGGACCCAGGCGCAGAAACATTCACTGAAGTTGACCTTCAGCCAACGTACGAGTGGACCCTGTATCAACGTAAAGATAATATTTAGTCACTCATAATACAACGATGATGATTATTGACAATTGAAAAGGGATTTTACAAAATCTTGATCAACTTGACCAAGAACTACTACAATGTTGATTGTCAAGTGAGTCAGCTTAATCTGATATCCCTATCAACAATATTTTAATGCATACTGTATTCTGATGGATGAATGAAATAACATTGGTATAGAAGCTGATCAACTACTTCTAATTCTTGATCGAGTTAATCAAGGTTTCATAAAATTGCACCTAATTATCAATAAACGAGATAAGCATAATTAAATTGTCACTTACCTAATTAGAATAAAAGATGAAAAGAATAATTAATTTTACCAGTAGGCTACTTGAATACTAAAAAAATACAGACCTATAGGCCTATCACTTCTTTTTCCAAAAAATAAATTATGTCCATAAAGTTTTCAGAATCGTATCATTACAAAATTGATTTTCGATTGATCAGAATCATGCCCATCCCCAAAATGAAATGGATCAATAGGCCCTAATTCATTTTAAATTCACATTGGCAAATTCCATCCATCACCGTTTTCCTTATTTGTTATTTCACTTCCACAAGAAGTTGACATTGCCGATTTAGACGTTCAGAAACTATTTTACCAACTGCTATGTAGTTGAGCACCGATTCAGCAAGTTTAAAAATCAGAAAGATTGCATCACTAGTTCAAGAGAAAATAATTGTTTAGACTATAGGCGTCCCGAGGCGCGATACCTCGTCCGTAGTGCTGTTGGGATGCTAATGCAGGACGAGGTATCTCGTCCACAGCACTCAAAATGTTGAATGTTTGAAAACGACTCGACAAAAACTGTATTTGGTAGAATATTTAAATTATAGTTGGAACTCACAAATTGTTTCTTTTTATCTGTCACAAGTTTTGTAATCTCATTCTTTCCGGCAGCCATCAGCTCTTCATTATAGACAAACTCACGCACAACAAACCTGAAATCATAAACTAAGGTTACAAATCCTACCTGTAGACAAACTGGGTTTAAGAGGTAATGTATAAAGAGCAACAACTAGGCAGATGTCATGATTCACTCAATATGAATTTAGTAGGCCTTGGCAATAGAAATGTCTTGGTATATTGTCATTTGTTCATCATTTCTGTTTTGTTAATCTTCTAACCAAACAAAGAATGAAATCATCCAGTATATAGTGCAACCTCTTTAGCACATTTGTTAGGCGACCAGACAAAAAACTTACAAAAGTAAGAATACACTCAAGAAACATGAGGGAGAGAAAAACACACTCAAGAAACATGAGGGAGTTTAATGGGTGAGATCTAAAAATAAAACTTAGTGACCCGCTTCTATTGACGCTCGGCCGACCCGACTGACTGACGAACGACTGTTTCGAGCTCGTATTGTTTTGTCAAAGTCACATCACACTCAGTTGGATCACACACATGAAGGAGCAAACAGCCCAACAAGCTTAGGCCTATTCTTACGCGTCAAATCAGGACCACCCATCATCCCTGCCCTAAATGTAACACATACTTCTTTTCTCGTGCATGAAGTTTGAACTCTTCGGCAACTTTCTTGAACAGCGTTACGGTATACAGAGCGTACTCGTTGTCCTGGGTTACCATTTGACTGGATCGCGGTACTATCATGTCCGTGATCTTCTCATAACCGTGGTTCCAGTCGTTCATTGCCATCCTGATGACAACCATTAAAACATTGTTACGTAAAAAGCATTCACTAGGAAAATGTCAATTGTTCAAGTAGTCAAATTAAATCAAGATCAAATTTATCTTTAATAGGATAACGCAGCGTATTCGTTGTAGGATGAGCGAGATATCAAGAATGTATGAGTTGACTGGAAAGTTATCCTAGGCTACACATCACGATTTTCAAGTTTTTATGAGCCTTTCTTATTAATTTACCGTATTCTTTCATTGATCATATTGTTTCATTCTTATAACTCATTCATAGCCTTGCAACCTGTATATTTTCATTGGAAACTTGGATCTCAATATTAGTTATTTTTCCAATATAGCCTAATAATTTATTTCTCATAAACAATCAATCAAATTTTTTTTTCAAGCTTGGAAGAAATATGTTCTGTACTACAACAATATCAACACTGAAAATTGTATTTCAAATGGATTTACAAAATTCTATCCAGTACTATTTATTCTCAAAGGGGATTTTCCTAAGTTTCCGATTTTTTCCGAAATCCGTCAAACTGATTTTTCTCAAAATTCTGTCTATTCTGGTATAAACTGATGTTCAGAAAATTTTAAAGTAGATTGGTTACTTTGCTTGAGCTATGTGCAGCGGTCAGCTAAGGCACCATTTTATAAACTGAAGTCACTGTTTAACTTCAACGTTTAAACCACTGTTATTTTAACCAAGTAGCCTAACTTAACTTTTAAGTGTGCTTTGTCTCATGTTTTCCCTCCAACCTGTACCCACCTCACTATTTCTCATATCACTAGCCTCTCCTACAATGTATCATCATCTATCATCCATCTCTCATATTGTCCATCACAAAAGTATACCGGTATATTTAAAGTATATATTTTATTTCAAGTTTATATTCTTTCAAGTCGATTTTCCAATAATGTCTATTAACTTTGAGAAACTTACTTTAGAAAAGTAACGTGCCAAACTGGTACTAACCACTAACTACGAACCAAGAGAGGTATCATTGGAAAGGTAATAAAAATCTAAATACAACTATGTACGGTAGTTACTTTTGAAACAAGAACTATGTTCCATGAAACATGAACAACATAGGCAGCGAGTAGATCATATTTTGAAAAGCATTAAACCCGGCAATTAATTACCAATACAAAAAATAAAATCCATGAATTCACTTACTTCGGGACGATGACCAAAAGCGTAGTAAGATACTCTGAATCTAAAATAAAGTGTTCTTTTTTCACCAAGTCGGCAAGATTACGTGTCATCAGGCTGCCACTGAAAACGAAAAGAAAATACCAGGTAACTTGAGGAAGAATTCATTTTACAATATTTGCTACCAGTTCTAGATATATATATATATGTATATACAGTGAAACTTCTATCCATCGTTTCTCAAGGGACCAGGAAAATAAAACCATCCATGCAGGAAAATGATCCATCCAGGAAAATTTAACACTGATTAGGTATATGGGCGTGGGGTAAGAAAAAATGAATGATACAACCAGGGAAACGATGGATCCGGGAACGATGCATGGAGGTTTCACTTTATAGATAATGTAGATATATGATCTTCAAACTTCTGCAATTTTACGTAATTTTTCAAATCCTATGTTATGTGTGTCTGATGATATTGGTTTGGCTACTGTAGGGCTGTACTGTCCACTGTGTGTTGTCTACTGTGTAGGTACTGTCAAACCATTAATTTCTTTGAAGATGTTGATGGATTAACTGTCTATAGTCGATATAAGAAAATGAGTATTATTCTAAACAAACATTACAAAATTAGTAACTATAAAACAAATAGCACTATTTTCAGCACCTAGGCAAACGCAGCATATGCATTGCAAGAAGAGCAAAATATTTTAATGTAATCCACCCATAAACTCTACAGACATTGAATTAGGCTTATATGAAATAAATTCGAGAATTCTTCACACCTTGGTTTTCATTTTACACACCTCAATCAGAGAGGTTTCTCCACAATCACGGTGTGTGTATAACTTTCAAACACATTTCGTGGGAATAACTCGCCCATACTGTTCTGATCTTATTATCTCATTTTATGCTGCTTTCTGGATACTTATATCCATGAAAGAAGAAGGTGTAAACCACACACGGGATAGTGGTGTGGGATAGTAGGGACGGTCGAGAGCGCGCGTGGGATAGTAGATTGGTGCCTCCTTCTTTCCTGGATATATATATATATATATATATATATATTGGGTTTAACGACGCACTGTTATGATAGCGCAGATCTAATGGCGTCGGATGGATGATTAATGAGATGATGGGATGTTGAGATGAGGGTTCTTAGATAATGGGAAGGATACAGGGAAGGAAGCGGTCATCGCCGACTTATTGTGGGAACCATCCCGGCATTAGCCTAGACTACAGAGGGAAACCATGAAAAACCCCTGTAAAGATGGTCGGCGGCGGGGAATTCCCTTCGCCTCCCGGATCACATGAAGCGAGCGCGTTAACCACTTCGCTACATGTGCCGGTTTCTTTCTTTCCTGGATACAAGTACGTATAATATAGTCCAACACATCTTACGTTTGCTTCTTCTCTAGATTCTGGAGATTTCCTTTGAGGTTGTTGTACGCCTGCGACTTGGTTTTGAGATCAGCGTCAATTTGGCCGACCTGCTTGCTGATGATGTCAGCAATATTACGGAGTGACTGCTTGATAGGGTACTTTGCCATGTCCCATTGGAAACGAGTTATATAACTAGGTAAGTCGGCTGTAAGCAAAAACAAAGTGTAACATCTAAGCTGACTTATACAGTCTAGGCCTAGAGCGAGGAATACAACTGCCTGAAGAGCACTAAAAGTCGACTAGTTTATTGTGACATGGGTTTGGGTGATTAACTGCAAAATGACAATTGTGTGGGTTTTTACTTTGTACGCAGCAATGATTGTATGCCTACCTAGTGATGAGCAGCAGAAATGCACGAATTGAAATGTTTTATGAAGTGGCTTAACCAAAATTCAAGAAATTTGAGTAAAAATGCCACCCAAACTGGCTGATATACCTCTGTGACCTCCATTTAGCTACCCTGTCTTACCAGCTATGTATCTATAGGTCAATCGAGGGAGGGATTGATTATGAAATTTGAATGTAGACGTACACGCAATAGCCGTCAAATAGCTTAAAGAATGAGTAAGATAGGCAAAAACTTCAACGGAATTAAATTCTAATATCTGTCACTGGAAAATCATTCTGTCCAATTACTTGTGGACAAGTATGATAATTTTGATACATTAAGTCAAGTACTTTGAGGATTGTTTCCAACAAATTGATTTTTATTAAACCAGGAATTTCAATTTATTTAGAAGTTTCACAAATGTCCATGCATTTCTTAAATTTCATATAAGTCTCATCGAAACATTGCGAATGAGCAGGTGATAATGAAACTATGAAATGATGATAAATGAAAGAACTTTTAGAACATCCCACTTTACGGGGGACTCGAACCCATGCCCAACGGTGACTTCAGTTTCTAAAGTGATGCCTTAGCTACCTGAGCAATGGAGAGAGACTAGGTCATAGTATAATGCTTCTTAATCAAAGACACTTACTATTATTGGCTAGTAGATTTTCATGCAATTTGTCGCGTTGATCTTCCAAAACTTCGCCTAGATATGCAGCCACTTTCTTCGTCCCTTGTTCGACAAAGCTATCTAGCTTTCCCAAGTCATCAGAAAGGCCAACAAGTTGATCAAGTGTACCAACCTAGAAAGGTGTCATGTATTACGATTTTTGCACTGCCGACAGATTACAAAACAAAAATCAATGGGTCTCAGGCGCTATGGGTACGCTATAAATACGCAGGGTAAATTGTTGAATAAAAATTAAATTATTAGATAACTTTTATACTAAAATACATTAGCTAGCAAAATAGAAGCTACACACATATAAAATTCAAAATTTCAAAATTGTATACCTACATTTTTAGCAAAGGCTACGTACCAGTACTGGTCACAGAAAACATGAAAAATCTTTCTCATAAGCTTATATTTTCTATTATAACTCTACAATACAAAGTAAAATGACAAGTGGCGCTCACTAATCATGTAGGTCGAAATCCTTTTAACAATCTTCAACTCTTGTGGTTTAGCTTTGTTCAGGCCTACTGCCCTTGAAAATATTGAGGTAGCAGTGGCGGTTTTCTAGGGTAGGCAGAGGAGGCAGTGCCTCCTCAGTTTTTTGAGAGGCAGTACCATCTCATTTTTGACAGGAAAATAGCGCTTAGAACCAATTTCAAAATTTTCGTCTACATATATTTTCTCGTGATTTCGTGTCTATTGCCCATCATCATTGATTTTTATCGTTATTTTACACTATTTCATACAATAATTTTCATATTCGCTGCATATTTCATGTACCGCGTTGTATAGTTCCGAGCTGAGTTTCTCATGTTCGAACTGTACCGTGGAGGCAAGTCTCCTATCAGGCTTGAACCACCCGCGCGCTGGTCGTCTGGGATGGGGGAGACGGTCGCTCGGTACATCCTTCTTTCGTGAGAGTTACTAATGTGTATTATACGAACCATGATGTTCTATCTCTCTCACTCTCGAACACGCATGCGCACGATGGCTTGAGAATGGCTACTACGGAGGCTCGCCTCAATGCAATCCCTAATGCTGGACACCGAACCGACACGCGTAATCACACGTTTTACGTTCGGTTCTTTGATGTTGTTATGATGATTATTTTTATTTATTCATCATTATTATTACAAGTATTATTTTTATTACTATAATAATCATTATTATAATTGATATTATATATTTTTCACCCCACAGTTGGAAGAGCGTGCTAATTATTCTTGCATATGTATTATTTGAATATAATAATAAATAATAGTAATAATAACTAATATTATTATTATTAATATTATCATTACTTTTTTTTTGTATCATTATTATTATTATTGATTGTTACTAGTTGTTTGGTTTGTACTTCCTATTAATGAGTGTTTCAAATTTTTACTCTGTTTTTATTCGAGTTTTGACCAAAGGAAATTTGTGAGAACTACGAAATTCATTTATATGATGTCACAATGGTCAATTATTAGGCCTACTGTTATTTCACCTTGTCTATTCATTTTGTTGATACAATCAGCAGTCAACTATAACTATAATATTCGTATTAGTTATTCAATCGGAATTCGGATTTATCCCTCATAGATGAATCTAAATTGCAGTGTGCACAAATAAAAATCACTCTGTAAATACAGTAGATTACTTTGTCAACTTCAGATAATTAAACACGTAGGCTACTGTGTCCAGTGTATATCATTCTGTTTATAGTGGGGTATCTTCAATTCTTGCTTCGTATCAGTGACTGAAAATATCACACGAATTTCTGAGAATTTATTCCGGCTTAGTGTTAGTTTCTTTATAATTCAGTTCAGTCGTGGACAAGAGTAGTAGCCCTAATTATTGTACAATGCTGTTGTGTCAAATTTCGATGTAGATAAAAATGAAAATCCCCTTACAAGTGACACCTTGACGTGGTGGTGGGGTTTGCTTGGGTCAATTCTAAAAGCTCTGCCGGCGGGAACTTTATGCTCACACTGGGGTCATCCTTTTGACGCAAAATAAAAATTCATTCAACGCGCCTTCAAACCCTAACATTCATTCATGTAATAAGAATGAAAAGAATATAGTCATACGCATCTTATGATTTATTAGAAAGAAACCTGCCTCCCCCCCACTGAAGGGCACGAGCCGCCACTGTGAGGTAGGACCAAAAAATTTATTCACACATTTATATTTTTTCTAGCCAAGTTCAATACTCTGATTTTATACGGAAATATAGAAATATGGCGCCGAATAGGCGACACATCAATACTTTTGTAGACATCCAACGTTTTAAAATGGACGTAAGTAACCAATTATGTAACGTGCTTTTGGCGTAGGGCGCAAGCAAAATGTCCGTTTAGAAGTACAGCTCATTTTGCCTGTTGATATGGCACAAGCAACATGGGGGAACACCAAGCAGCAAAATCAATTTAAAAAAGCCATCTCAACTCAATTTCAAATGTAGCAGAATTTGACACTGTTTGGGCATAAACAACAAGTCTTGTCCAAGAAAGCCATTATCCTAGATAGAAAAGCACTCATAGAAATATTAATTGAAGCTCATATTTTTTCAAATCATATAATGTTGAATGATATTGTGGACATGCAAAAGAAATTTCATAAAGGTTGATACAAAACGAAAGTCACACGAGGTTTCGTTCACTCTTTAACAATCGAAAAAATGACGCTATGCCTTCTGCCAATTCTAAATATTAATAAATATTAATCATAATAATATTAATAAATGCATTACCGTACTTATGAATGAACAAAGCACGTTTGGTTATGCCAGTACGCATGAATGTAGATTCAAAACTTGTGAAACCAGAAATTATTTCAGCCAGCAAATTACAAAAGTAGGTAACCTGTTGCTTAAACTTGCTATTGAAAGGTTTTCACCCATGAGCTGTGAGCATTCCAATTTTCTGTGCTTCTTTCAACGTATTTAATTTCTAGTATTGTGGTATTTTATGACAATTTCAGTTTCTCTCTTACAACTCAAAATCTATTTTAAACATGCGTTGGTTATTTTGTTTACGACCACTCGTAAACATACTTACATGTGGTGCATTCTGTGAGCCTTTCCAAATGCTTGAACTAGGTCTACATAATATTTGAGTGACCAGATGGACACTCATCAAATTTAATTCCAAAACACAATAATTCAATCTGCTAAACATGATGTAAACAGAAGGTAATTCTAAAAACATTAGGGGCTATATTTCCAGGTTTTCTTGTCAGTCATGTGACACTAGCTATTGGTATTCACACAAATAATTTCTCATTCAATCTGCAGCCAACTACATCCCCATCTGATCAAGCAACCACATATTCACAAAGCTTATATCTCCAAAACCTTGTAGCTTATAGTCATCAGCGTAATAAAATAGTCAAATCAACGGCAGGTTGACATACATGTAGATGCCTTTGCTTTGGAGAGCCACTCCTTTTTTTGACAAAATCTGGCATATGTTGTAACTTTGTAAATACTCACCTTCAAGTCGGGGATGTGGAATTTGTAGTTTTCTGACAGACTGTTTTGTTTGCTCGTTATGTTGTTCATTGCCTCCCAGGTTTGTTGGCAAGTCTTGTCGCCCGGAGCAGAAATAAGCCAGTATTCCGTCATGTTTGAAGAGTTGGATGTGCTGTTAAACAACACAAAAATATGTGTCAGGAAACCCTAGAGTTTGTAGGGATAAAATTGATACATACTTTCTGTTTTGTTTACATTTTGTTAAATATTGACTTGAAAACTGAAGCAGCTGAGGGTCTTTCTTTCAACAGGGACAAGCCCCTTTACGAAGAAAGTAGGTTAACAAGGCAATTTACGCAATAAAACTAAGACTTTTTACAAATTTGTTGAAAAGAGTGAATAGCTTATATTATTGCGTTTATCGTACTCACTTGCAATTGATGTACAATTAAATTTAAATCTAATATTTTACAAATTTCATTTCCAATAGACAATCTCCTGTTGGTTTCACGTGACTAGGTGCTGACACCTACGGTCACGTTACTAACTATTTCCATGTCAGCCAACTGCTTTAAATTTTTGTTACCAACATAATTTTATAGCGCAATTTTCAAGTTTTTCACATACAGGCTGGTGCTGTACTCACGCGGCTATAGAAAGAATTCAATAATACCTATTTCGCATATTGCTATTGCATTTACTATACACTTATTTTTTAGCTATGAGATGTCAAATGAGCGAGAGAGTAATCACATGCAAAAAAACAAAAACAATAGGTGTGCAACAGTCAGCATATCAGTATAGGGTCAGCTGGTACAAGAGTAAAATACTTTGAAAAATGTGTTTGAAATACAAAATACTCCAATAAATGGTATTCTAATGACATTTGACGAATTATATATTTAAAATACAAACCTACAAAATTGTAGTTTCAAAATAGCATGCTTTCTACAAGTCTATTTTTTACAATAAAATAATACAATTTTCTCTCGCAAACTTTCGATAACTCAAGCTTTCGATAACCCATGTTTTATAACGGCAAATATGCCTACAAGCTACAATATATTTTTAAATCACATTGAAGTCGTGTATTTGATACACAAAACAGAAATGTATTGAAAATACATTTGAAATATAGGCTACATTAAAAATACATGTATTTTTCAAATACATGTATTGAAAATATTTTTTTTTATGAAAATTTCAAATACATGTAGTAGGTCTACTGTTTACATTCAATAAAATTTCAATTTTCTAAAAGATTTTTGTTCACATTCTTCTTTCAATAAAATTTCAATTTTTTCGAAGATTTTTGTTCACATTCTTCTTTCGTTTTGGGTTGGCTTTCAAAAGTTCGTACTGGTTTTCGCTTTTAAAAGCAGTTAGAGCTACTCCCACGATGGTAATTCAGGCACTGAGTTGTTAAATCAGTCCTCGTGCATATAAAAAGTATATGCATAATGATGATCAAAAACCGTCCGACCTGTACAACCTGTACACCTGTGCGACTTACACCACTCGTATGCAGATATTCGCTGAAGCTTACATAATTATTTCAGTTAATACGAATATGCAGGATTAAAACTGATAAACCATCAAGGATAGCTCATCGGGCCACATTGATGCGTGACGACATTTCATAATACCGATATAACATAGGATCGATATAACTAAGTTAGGCCTGTAGTCAAACACAAAGTTGAAATGACATTTTTGCCATTCAAATGTTTTTTTTCATTATCTTGGTGACACAGTATAATACTCCTTTTCGATAAATAGAATTATTATAATATGAAAATATTATGAAATATGTGTATTTTAACAGGCTAAATAATCGTCACTCTATTTACCGTCAAACTCCACATTCTATTATAATCCTTATCGTTGCCAAGTATCACATCAAGTTCTATCCATAGAAACCGCGATACCGTTGTGTGCCATGCTACACAATGCTATATGCCTGGGCGAGAATATAACAAACTCTTTCTAATAGCGTCGAACTAAATTGAAAGCCGACGAAGCGTGCTTGGTGTGGCTTGGCTGTCGCGCGGTGATACGGCGCCGGGCGTCGCTTCATCCAGCTTTCATCCCGGTCCATCCCTAGGGATCATCTGTGATGATAATTAAGGATGGCGCGCGATGTAGGATTTGTAATTTCGAGGAGAGTGCGATAAAGAGAGGCATTGAGAATTGTGCAATATTATATGTCATTGTTATTTTGAGGTTACACAGTATCGGTTTGGAATGACCGTGGATGTTGTTTTACTGTCTTACTAAAATAGTAGAAAATGTTTTTATATACTCGATGGAGTAGATGATGAAAACGTTGAATTATATTTCGAAATGAATATAATTATGTATACTTGTATCCACGAACGAAGGTCTTCAAGCAATATGACAAACTATTACACATTCATTTATATATATATATATACGGTATATATATATATATATATATATATATATTTGTGTTTTTAAAAGTCACTGATTTTTCAAGACGAGATTCACGATAAGAAACATCACTTCATCTTTCAGAATTATTATTAGTCCAAAGTAGTAGTGATAGGTTCTCCACAATTACCAAAGTTCTTTCATTTATTCAGTTGGACCTTCTTCTTTCGTGGATACAAGTATTGAACGATTTCGCACAATGTTTCAAAGGAGTGTGTTTTTATTATAAGGTTAACAATAGGATATTCTATACCGGTATTCTATTTTTAGATAATTATAATACAATATAATGGTATATATTATGATGTGACGACTATGACGAAATGCACCAATAACACAATTAGGACCCAACATATAAAAGCGCCCTAGAAAGGATAGCGTCCATGAATTTAGCCATGCAACTTTCACGCTTCTTATCCTGAATAATCAACTGACTTCCTAAATCCATACATTCTAAATTTTAATACCGTACGTAGAATAGATTTCATAGAATATTCGAGTCCTATGAATAACTACAATTTTCTTTCATTTTATATACTATATGATGTCATATTTACTTCATTCCATCTACGTTAACGCACCTCCATATTACACCCCACCCCACTCCGACCCACCCTGGTGGATTAGGAATAAACCCAGTGAAGTTTTTTTCAGTTTAAATCCGTATTTCTGCGGCTGTCGTCAACTCATTTTACCGGAATGTTTGGGCGTGCTAATTCTCTGTTGAAACTTTCTATATCTCCTGTCACCCCCGCTCCGAACCCCTAACCCTTAATCCCTCTTTACCCTCTACACCCTCTATACACCCTCTGCTCGAAGATAACTTGTAATCTATCTGAAATTATTTAAGGGAAATGCTTATGCAATACATCAATGACATACCGGTACACACAATAGGTAATTTAGAAATAATTTGCGAACAGATATTACCACTCACTGTCGTATCAATATTCCGAATTCACTTTTGTAATCTAAATAAAATGTGTAACTACGAAAGTTTAAAATTAATTTGATTTAAAAATAAATATGCCTATATAGATAAACGTTCATTATACAGCTAAGAAACGGTTGAACCAGTTAAACCGGTTCCAACATTGATATACTGTCGATTTTCGTCAAAATCATCACCGTAACGGTTATCTATTTGAAGTAATTTGGCAGTGACGAATTGCATGTTAAATGTTACAAACTTTCAGTTCAAAAGACCTGCGGGAGTGTTCACTGAAGTATCAATTGCTGCAGCACTCACATAATGTACTCTGATATCTATAATTGATGCACTCTGATAATTTTACAGATAAATTGGGTGATACTGTACGTTATTGGTAGTTTTCTGATGGTGATCATGGTCACGAAGCCTGTGATCACCCACAGTTTATTATTCAGTGCCATCCATATATTTTTTGCTCTTCGAATTCCGATAGTTTTAACTTTACACCTCGCAACGTTATAGAAATCGTTTTTATTTTCTAATTATTTCAACTGTAATCACTCATCTGTAGTTATATAATAGAAATAAATCGGTGGGCACAAATACATATAGGGCCTAACTGTCTTTTTTCGAATTATAAACTATTTCGACTAAAACGACTCGGAATATGATGGGTATGGTCACATAACTCGTATCATTTTGGTGGAAATAGTTTGTTTGGAAATAGAAAATGCCAGACATATTATTTTTATTTTGACAACCCAAAATTCAATGCTCAATGTTTATGATACGAGAATTATGGCAATTTACACCATTTCCACTGAACTGAATATGTCTAATATTCTGTGTAATATCACATGCTTATATTTGGTAAACATATTTGGTAAACTCTCTCCAGGAGAGGGAGAAGAGAGAGAGATAAAG
Organism: Brachyptera putata; assembly: GCA_907164805.1. NCBI lineage: Eukaryota > Metazoa > Arthropoda > Insecta > Plecoptera > Taeniopterygidae > Brachyptera > Brachyptera putata. The sequence continues at coordinate 38,067,791 of OU015462.1, forward strand.
AGAGAGAGAGAGAGAGAGAGAGAGAGAGAGAGAGAGAGAGAGAGAGAGAGAGAGAGACTGAGAGAGAGAGAGAGAGAGAGAGAAAAGAGAGAGAGAGAGAGAGGAAGAGAGAGGGACATTGAGAGAGAGTTTCATAAAGTTTGTCATGTCGTCGCCTCCATCTTATAATATGGTGGTGCTTCGGTGAGATAAGACGTATATACGAATAAACGACGACGAAGTTAAATTGTGAGACGCTTTAGACGCTCTAAGACGCTCCGCAGAGATAACGCGACGGAGCGTTAGAGGAGTTTAAAGGATTCAAGGACTAGAAAGCTTCGAGTGGAAATTGCATCTTCAAAAACCGCACGAGTGTCAATTAAGTTAGAGATCTTGGATTATATAGCAAGGAGAATCTAGAAGATATAAAGATATACTAACTTAGTAGAAGAAGAAGCAAACTAGATGATCTGGGAGAATGCTTTAGGAAAACGATATAGCGTATGTTGAATATATATATATATATATATATATATATATATATATATATATATATATATATATATATATATATATATATATATATATATATATATATATATATATATATATATATATATATATATATATATATATACATATATATACATATATATAAATATATATTCATATATATATATATACATATATACATATTTAACTGTTTAATGCCGATTAGGGCTTCTTCAGATTACAAAATTATACGAAGGAGAATAACGTTTCTCTAAATAGTGACCTTCGTTGTTCCAACTTTTGTAATCATATTTGAAAAAACACAACACTTTACAAAGTAGCCCCATAATTATTTTTTTCTAAAACTTGAACATTTCAAAAATGATTTAATTTTAGTGTAGGCCTACTTTTTCTTCTCATATCCAAATTATGGGCTGGTTTAAATTTGAATTGAGTTCTATTTTTAGTTCACTTTCTCAGTTGTGTGGAGGTGCCGATTTGCTTTGACTCTTTGTTATAACCTAGGAGGATTTAATATAATATATTAAATCCTCCTAGGTCATAGAACATATTATGTTCTAGGTTATGACTCATGGCCGAGTATAGGCTCATGTTATTTTAATATTAGTTCAATATTATTACAAGCCATGCAGTCCCAAGAACTCTGAGGTATACGTTTGCTGCAGTATAAATTTAGCGGATTGAGTTCCCCTAACCTTATATTACTGTTGGACAAGAGTCAAATTTTACTATTAATATTTTCATATATTATTTAAATAGATACAAACTTACATACCAACTGGATCCTACTCCCATTCTGATATAACCCAATAATGCTATAACGATGGCAATTGAAGTAGAATGTGTAAATTTAGTTTAACAAAATTATATAAGTTATAAAATAAATAAACGTATAGGTTTATAAACGGCAGTCACATTCAGTAAGTATAGGCACATATAAGATCACATACGGTCATTGTTGACAATAATATATAACATTGTTACAAAAAACCGACTTCTTAACTACACTGATTTTATCAACACCATTCATTCAACTTTTTTCTTTTATAAAAAGAACTGGAAAAAAAACTTTCTCAATCGTAAGGATTTCTTTCAAATGATGCCACACATTGTTGTAATAAGTGTACAACAATGTCCCCAAAATGTTGTTTATCAATAATATCTCTAGAATTTGTTTGTTGATCCCTAACTTTTCTTGTTGCTATAGTTACCTGCCGAACATGCTATATTACCAAATACTAATAGTACAATCAGATCTAAAATTACCGCTGAAAAACTTTTATCAACTGTCTTGAACTGGTGGGATACATCAAATACTTTAATATATAACCTTCAGTTATATATATTAAAGTATTTGGATACATCTCGACAGTATTATCTACTGTAGGCTTACTAAAATAAGATGGATCCGTGTTTGTATCAAATTATTACAAAATTATGTGAATTATATTTTAGATCGTACTTTTAGGGTCAATATGTAGCAAATATCCCCCAATTTGAGAGATCTTTTCGGACGCATTGTTACTGTCTATTTTGTATTGATGGGTTGATTATAGGCAATGACTTTCTGTTGATCAAAAGCTGACCGTATAAATAATGCGGCAATCAAATAGAGACTAATTTTGTTCTTGGATTGTCGTCATTAATTGGAGCAAAGCAATAATCTCTAAATTCATTGTGTATTATTATTTTTATTGCTGAAGTTCACAAAATGATGTATATATACTAACATCCACGGAAGAAAAGGTGGTCTAAACCAAACCAATAGTAAGAACCGGTGGCTCAGTTAACTATCGCTAGCGGTAGAAACTGAAGTTATCGTTGGGCGTGGGTTCGAATCCCACATGGCATGGGTTTTTGTAAACGTCCTTTCACTATCATCACTTCATCGTCCCGTTATCATCATCTCATTCGTACCCCCGTATAACCTAGCTGTTGATGGGGTCGTTAAGCAACATAAAAAAATAATAGCAAGAACTTGGGTAATACTCAATCTCGCTGCAACTTTCAGGATTTAACGCGATTGAAAGATGAGCATTTCTTATATGGTAAACCATTTTGTTTATCACTAATATCCTGAAATCGCTATACTATTATGACGTTGATATTTGTGTTTGTTTGTTGGTAGACGATCTTCTTCTACCGTGAATACCAGTATAGGCATATCTACTCCTGTTCATTGAGGGTGGATTGCAAGAACGAAGTTTAACCCCGGTCTAGTTTAGACGCCGTCTAGGTACAAAATAGCATTGCCTCTGCAATGCTATTTTGTACTTAGACGGCGTCTAAGTAGACCGGGGTTTAAACTTCGTTCTTGCAATCCACCCTGAGTATTGTTATTTGTTATCGCTCAATATATTCAAACAATTTACTATCGTAACAAAAAGATGACCGATTTACGCGCAAGTATATATTTTGAGAATGTGAATGAGTACTTCAAGGGCGTATTGCATGCAATCTGATGTATATTGTTGTATTGCACGAGAGATGAACGCGCGAACCACCCGCCGCCAACAGTGTGGGATAGGGGAGACGGTCGATCGGAAACTTTTTTTATTCATATTGGGTTGAACAACACAGTGGGAACTAGAGTGTATTGGCGTCGAATGAATGATGAATGAGATAATGTATAATGATGAGATTAAAATTTCTCGGATATGGATTTGATATTGGGAAGAATATTGGGAGCTATCGTGGCCTATATTGTAGGAACCATCCCGGCATTGAAGCCCAGGCTACAGCGAGAAACCAAGAACAACTATGAAAAGAAGGACGGTGGAGGGGATCGAACTGAGACCGAGGCCCAATCGTCCCTCACCTTCTGGCGCTTCTGGATCACATCAAGCGCAAGCGCTTTAACACTCATCACCTGTGCAGGAATTGGAAACTTCGTACATGGTTACAAGTACATCTCTTGAGAAAAATTAACGAGCCTCCTGAAATATCCGCAGGATTAAAACTCTTCTAGGGTTAAAAGTCTTTGAGAAAAAGATAAAAAATTTAATTCAGTTGTGACACTTTGATTAAACGGTTATTATAAGACCTGAAACATTTTCACATCTCGATCGTTCATCCAATACCGATACTTACGGCGTCTGCATTGTAATGCCAGTTATCTATTCTACACACATCGAATTATTGTGACTTATAAATATTGAACAGTAATCCCAGTGTAAATTGGCCTACAGTTTTTTCAACTCGACTTACATACAAAAGAAAAGGGAGAAAGAAGATAATGGAATGAAAGAGAACTATTTCTAAATGAAGGAAATACAGGGGAAGAGAGAAAGAGAGAGAGAGAGAGAGAGATAGAGAGAGAGCTTGTTCGATGACATGTCAATGGAGTCAACAGAGCTGAACCCTTGACACCAGAAGGGTAGCCCCCCCTCCCCCACCCCAGGCTGGTCAATAGTGATTCCTTATCCCGTCCTGCCATGCAATCCCCATAGGACACAGCTCTTTCAATATGACGTATCATGCGACCAGGTTATTATATTATATATTTCAGAGGATAAATGAATTGACAACACTATAACATGGAACAATGATGTAATCCGTTGGCGGTGGTAGGAGGGGGGGAGTGGAGGGGTCTGGTGAATCGAGTGAAATGATGAAGAGCGGCAAATATTATATGCTCTTTTTAATAGTTAAATATTGTCAAGGTCTCTCAGCTAGCTCATATTCAGTAGCTATTTCTTTACCTAGTTACACCTATTAATAATCTTATAATGTTGTTCATTCATTCACTCAATTATTCGTTTTTGTATTCATTTTTCATTAATTATTGATTATTTGTAATATTTCATCCAATCCAATCACTTGTTCATTCATTCATCAATTGATTGAATAAATGAATGACAAATAAATAATTAATCCATGTATTCATTCACCTATTTATTTATTCATATATTTATTCGTTTATTTATTCATTCGTCCATTAGTCATTAATTAATTAATTAATTAATTTATCAATGTATCAATTTATTTCTACAAATGATTTAATAATGTATTCCCGAGGCCCGATATAGGCCCGACATATATACATGCCACCCTCGTTAGCTCAGTCAGCTGAGGCACGCTTGAAGGTACCGTTGGGCGTGGGTTCGAATCCCGCATAAAGTCCTTTCACTTAGCATCACTTCATAGTTTCATAATCACCCGCTCATTCATACCCTCGTATAAGCTAGCTGTTGGTGGGGACGTTTAGCAAATGAATATATATATATATATATATATATATATATATATATATATATATATATATATATATATATATATATATATATATATATATATATAAATTATGTCATGGTGACTAACTGAATTCAAACTGCGCGCTTTCTTTAACTCTTCCAAGATCTTCGCACACTTTTCTCTATACGCAAACGCTTGTCAAATTATTCACACTTCTAAAACCAGCCTGGCGAATTGTCTGCCCTCCGCCCGATATACCTCACATCTCCCAATAACGCGGAGGAAGTGGGTTAACCACTGAGGTACAAGTGCCGGTCTGTATCAGTTAATTTGTACAATTAAAAGAATTCAATCCCCCTCCGTGGCTCAGTCAGCTAAGGCTCCGCTTCAGAGTCTAAAGCCCGTGGGTTCGCGTCCTGCATAAGGCATGGGTTTTTGTATCATCCTCTCACTTATCATCACTACCTAATTCCATTATCACTCGCTCATTCGTATCCCCGTATAACCTAGATGTTGGTGGGTTCGTTGAGCAAACAATAATTAATCATAATCAACAATAACCTCAAAGAACCATCACAAAAATCGAAACGTTCAGCTTAAACACTGACCCAGCAGCATTTCTAGACATCGTGTCTATTACGCGACACAGACAGTGTCTATTAGTGAGTGCCCCAGTGGCTGTAGTAGCAATTGTGTAGTCTACAAGGCAGTGATTTGTGGTACAAATTGCTTGACATACTATCGAGCAGACAGGTAGACGAGTGATATGATTGTGAAGGGCAGTACCCGGGAACAGTGGCGTAACTAACACATATTTATTTGTGATTTTTCCAATGTGTAACTCAATGTTACATTGACAGTCATTTGACAATCGTTTTACATTGGGAAAATATAAGCGCTATAAAGAGCTAGCCCTATGAAGTAATGTCACTCGGAAAACTGTCACATCTTATAAGCGTTGTCTTAGTAGCTTACTGGTAAGAGCAATCATCCAGCAAATGAGAGGTAGGCGTTCAAATCCCTTGTTGAGACGAAACTTTAATGATTTGGTAATTCATAAATATGAAAATAATTCGATATAGGATTGTATCCTAGATTATTTATATGTGCATATACATGCCTATATATATACATATATATATATATATATATATATATATATATATATATATATATATATATATATATATATATATATATATATATATATATATATATATATATATATATATATATATATATGTCAACGAAGGTTTTCAGGGCCGCTAGGGGGTGGTAAAGACGTTTTTGCGGTAATTTGCACTCTTTGAATAAGATGTGGTGGTTCCAAAAAGGACCTGCGAACTCGACGTTTCGGAAGTAATTGTACTTCCATCTTCAGGAGTCGGTCTGGTCTGCTGGACTGCGATCGATAATTGACCAGCACACCAGTACAGCAGACCAGACCGACTCCTGAACATGGAAGTACAATTACTTCCGAAACGTCGAGACCGCAGGTCCTTTTTAGGACCACCACATCTCATTCAAAGAGTGCAAATTACCGCAAAGTCGCGACATCTTTACCATATATTAATATTAATATATATATATATATATATATATATATATATAATATATATATATATAATATAATATATATATATATATATATTAATTAATATATATATATATATATATATATATATATATGTATAAATATACGTTATAGTTTCATTTATAGTTTCTTTATCACCTGCTCGTTCTTACCCCCGAATAACCTATTATTATTTGTAGGGTCGTTGAGCAAATAATAATCTTCATTAGTCAATTTAGTTTAGTATTGAATTGATGGTTGCCTTGGTTTGTTGCTCAAATTATAAGCAAATTATCAAAGCCGGCAAGAAAGTGGGAAATATTTCCGATTCTTGAAGAATTTTCGCCAATTAGGCCTATACTAATAAGCAACAAACATCAATTTCTTTAATAATCAAATTTATATATGGATGTTACATATAGGACTACATCTAGTGAAAACTCAGGTTTTTCTTATTTGTTTATCGAGATGAGGTCTATGATTTATAGACAGATTTTATCATCATCATCATCAATAAAATTATATTCGCTACGTCTACTCCAAATATCTCATATTATAATTTACTATAATTTCTAAATACAACTGTAACTTTAGAACGCAATTTGCACTCAAACCAATAATGTTCAACGTAATTACTCGACTAAACTAACTTTCACTCATTCAAATAACTCTCAACTTTGTGACGATTTTAAATCTGATCAATGTACACTAAAATTTACTTTCATATAATTCGTGAATTCAATTTGTTGAATATATATGTTAGATTTCCAATATTCTTATCTTTACTGTGGAACTGTATTTTAAAATACTCATATATATAAAAATTAATACAAATTTCTAATCCTAGGACACTTTTCAACTTGACACACCAACTTTTCAAAATTTGATAATAAAAATGCCTTCAATATGAATTAGCACAACTTAAATTAACCTAAAAATGTGATGAATGAACAGAGGCCAATTACTGTGAAATAATGAGGAAAAAATTATAATCAACTTTTCAAGTTTCAAGCGATCGAGACTTGAATTAAAATCTAGTTTTTTACTCCTTGAAGGTACGCCACTAAACATGCATGCAAGATGCACACTTGCATCCAATCTAATAACCTACCGAAAACATGCACCAAAGAAAAAACAGTCCGTTTTCACTGGTCAAACGACCTTGAGAATCATGTTCTCCGGTCGAAAACGCTATAAGAAAAAAACTGCAGCACAGCTAAATAGATTCGCGGAATTATTTATTACGTGCATTGCATGCAATATTCATTACCGCCAACTTGAAAACCTAATTACCCTAGACAGACTAAAATACAGACAGACGGACACTGGTCCTCTTAAAAACCAGACGCGAAGCAATTGTTCCACTTTTTTTAATTTTTTAATTTTATAACTCAATAATGGGGGAAAATGTCTTTGTAATAATGCAACTCATTAATGATTATAGGTGCAGTGCAAGGATTCTTTGAAAAAATGCATCGCATGTCGTTCGTTATATTGCACTGGTAAAAATTATCTTAATTATAGTTAGTTTGATATACGATAGCTGATACATGACTAGTTTCGGATATGTGGACCACTGTGTTACATGCTGAAGCATAATTAAGAGTATTATACCTAAGTAAAACGATTTGTTATAGTATAATATAATTGGGTATTATTGATTGCGTTTCCATCCATGAGAAAGAGGTACATGGTTTTATGTGTGAATTGTTCCAGTGAGTTGTGATACACAAAATGAATTGCATACAATTAGTCAATTATAATGCAGTTTTATGGGATGGACATTGTTCAGTACTTTTCACGCCTATTTAATCTTGCATAATATAAGCTGAAGGATTTTTTGACTTGGTATCGAATGTTATAAAAATGTAATTGATCTATTTTGTTAATTATATTGAGTAATATTTATTAGAGTTGAAATAGTAAAAAATTACACCACTTTTATTTTCACTGTTACTGAGATGTTGTGAGAGTTGTTATTTATATTTATGATTTTATTACGTGAATAGGAGAACATAAGCTTTGATGATTGTAAATTAAAGTTTTTTTTTTCAGTAATAATAAAACATGTGTTCACTGTTCAGTAGATGGCCTAATCAGGTGAAATTGTCATACGCCTGATGTAAAATATGCACCCGTGTGTGTAATAAGGAAATTAAAAAAAAACTGTATACATATATATATATATATATATATATATATATATATATATATATATATATATATATATATATATATATATATATATATCATTAACTATATTTTAATGATGACGAGATGTAACCCGAGAAGGAACATTCCAAGGGTTATATATAGGCCTATGAGATCAGAAACGACCTACAAATGATGACAAAAATTATCTAGGCCCACATCTGAAGATTTTTTCTTGAGAATATCGATGATTCAATCATAGTCCGTGCTGGATAACATATTGTGGAGTATACTTTCTTATCATTTTTAATTTATTACAGCGAAGTCCAAAATCAATTAATAAACTCGAAACTTGAAAAAAATCTGTCACAAGTACTCACTTATTGTAATCTGCACATTTGGGATAAAATCGTCTTGAAAATAAAAACTTGAAACTCGTTGAATTGTGAATGGTGAATGTTTAAATGGATTTTACCATTCATTTTTCTTTTATTCTCTGTGGATCTTAATTTTGCGAGTTTGTTTATAATATAAACTTTTTGCTTTCAAATTTCTTTTCAAACTAATGAAGATCCAAAGTTTCACGTTCTTCATACAAATGAAAGTAGAAATAGTTCTGCCTTCTGATGTATGAACCAGAATAAACCTGACTTTTCCGAAGATGGTCATTTAGGGTTCGCCAAAAACTGATTATTATGTTTTAATCAGTTCTTTTGTATGGCTATGGGAGTCGATTTAGCGGGAAATCATTTTTTCGGTCAAAATTCTGAAAACGGGGAAACACAGATATTCTCAATACGTTCAAGATGTTGTAGGCCTAAGTTATAACTATTTATCTTACACCGCATAGCTGTCAGGCGTATTAGCTTTAGAAAAAAAATCAAGTGTAAACGCTTTACAATCAGGCGATTCGAGATAAATAGTTATTTCTGATACTGTCGTGGAGGTATTGCAAATATCTGTGTTTCCTTGTTTTTATAATTTCTATATCTTATACCGTTCAGAAGTTATTACCAAAAACCTGATATTCCGCTAAATCGACTCTCACGGCCATACAAAAAAAATGATTAAAGTAATGACAATAATCCAAGCGCACACAATAATCAGTTTTTGGTGCACCCCAAATGACTGTCTTCGGAAAAGTCAGGTTTATTCTGGTTGATATATCAGAACTATTTCTACTTTCATTTGTATGAAGCACGTGAAACTTTGGATCTTCATTAGTTTGAAAAGAAATTTGAAAGCAAAACGTTTATATTAAAAAAAAATCGCAAAATTAAGATGCACAGAAATAAAAGAAAAATGAATGGTAAAATCCATTTAAACATTCACCATTCACAATTCAACGAGTTTTAAGTTTTTATTTCCAAGACGATTTTATCCCAAATATTAACTGTATGGCATAATTTAGTGGTTGAAACCAGCTCTAGGGTTGAAACTGATTCACTGTGAAATAGGATTATTTCATTACTGTTGTTGGGTAAGAAAGATGAAGCAGTTCAGTATTGTAACTATTATGTATAAGATACATTCTAAAGGAATTCTTCAGCAAAACGATGTACTACAAAGATCAAATGTAAGTATCTCTTCTCTCTGTGCTGCCCCCTCGTTGGCTCAGTCAGCTGTGGCACGCTTCAGAAACTGTAGTTACCGTTGGGCGTGGGTTCGAATCCCGCATAAGGCATGTATGGGTTTCTGTGAAAGTCCTTTCACTTATCATCACCCCATAGTTTAATAATCACCTGTTAATTCGTACCCCGTATAACCCAGATGATGGTGGGGTCGTTAAGCAAACAATAAGCAACAACTGTGCTATTGTAGCTATAGGGCTGTCAAAACTCAAATGAACTTATATAGACTTTTGAGTAAAAAGTTTACGCAATATTTTTACCTACTATCGAAGACTATTCTATTTTGTATACAGCATGTTCTGTTCACCGTTCACTGTCAGAGATTTTCATTACTTCATCTCATTTGTAAACACACAATTAAATGGTGTACTCCAAAAATTATATAAATTACTATTAAAACAAGAATGTTAAATATACTATTGAATGATCTACTATTTTTTTAAATCTGATTTAAATGCATGTACAAAGATATATATATATATATATATTTTTTTTTTGATAGATGTATTTTTTTGAGAAAATTACCTATACATGTTATTGAAAGCTCGAATAATATCTCGCATATTTCAATCACTTACATTGAATCGTCCACCCAGAACGAACCATCCGCCAAAATCTTTCCTAGTTTGGTGTAGTAGGATCTCATTAATGTGCGTTATCATATTATTTCATACGGTATGAAACATTTCATACGGTATGAAACGGTTCAAAAGTATACACTAATTTATCTTGAATGTATAATATGATGAAATTATAACCGCTTTTGTCTGGGATTATCTGAACACCTGTAATCAGATTGAAACCCTGTAATTGTTATTGCAATGCTGTTGAATAAAACGCCTCGAGTCACGTGTGCAAGTGCAACGCGCGATCATGTTATTATAGACGCGTATAGTGTTTCGGGCGAATACACGTCAAGGATAGTATTTTCACTGACGGATCTATTTCGTATGTTATATAGGTGAGATTCATTTTGTGTGTTTTTTGATAGATTGTGGAATGACATGACAGTTTTAAATATCAACTAATTATATTCTTTCAATTGATGGAAGTTATATGCTACAACTATAATTTACTTGTTCATTATTATTAAAAATTCAAGTTCATTAGAGTTTCTTGTTATTTGAATGTGCAAAAAATATATTTTTTCAGATAATAGAACAGTATGTATTACTTGGAGTGTTTATGGGTTGGTGAGATCGATTTTTTCAATATAATTCTGGAATCTTTTTAAATTAGAGAGAAAATTATTTATTTTATATAATATGAGCTAATTAAATTCAAAACGGAAATTCAAAATTTTTCAAGTGTATTATAATATCTGTTATATATTTTACTATAGTATGAAAAAAATTAGAAAAATCTTGATCATACTAAAGTTATACAGTAATGCTTGAAGTGAAAAAATTGGACTTCCAAGTATAAAAATGAAGCATTAACAATTTTATCCTTTTATAGAATACAGGTAGCCAAACACTCCCTACCTACTTCTGTCTCTGACAGAATTATTAAATATTATGTTAGTTTTCGAACACTTCATTCTCATGTTTATCCAAAATTCTATTAAAAAACAATACATTCTACGCAATTTATACTCCACTAATCCATTACACTTAAAATAACCATTCACGTATCCACTGAAAGTATCCATTCATTAAAATATTGGTGGTCTAGATAAAGTATTCATCTCATCGCTCATTCCACGGCAGCTTCCATACACATAGTTTTCCTGACATGCAATCAATAACAACTATTTTAATTCATCAGATACCGTACTATAAGTGGTCTTATAAAATATAGGGATAATACAGGAATACAGTCGTCAGTGATTGGTCCATGATTTACGATACCCTTCTGGGAGATCAGGTTTATATATATTACCTGTTCACTGCTGTAATTGTTTATGATTTTCAATTTGCTTTTAGGAATAATGTTAAATAGTTTTATTGTGTACCACTAGAGTCGAACATGCCTGAAGACAACGGAAGTTTAGCGACGATATCTACCTTAGAAGTTGGACTCTCAATTGTTATAGACGTTGGAAAATTGGAAAATTGGACACCTGGATACGATGCACTCGGATGGTCTAAGATTTCTTAATGATTTCCTTCACAATTGAAACATTATTTATTTCTAGTTGGTTCAATATAGGGTCATTTTATCTACCATTAAGTACAGATATTTTCGCTGAAAAACGATATTAAAAGTCTACCCGAAAGTCATTAAAAAAAACAAGATTGAAAACATCAAAACCATATTTTTGAATTATATTAAAAATGAAAGATATCGCATTGATGCGGTTAGGATATTTTGAGTTACAGGAGTGTATTCAATTAAGATTAAATCTATGATTTTTAATTAAAAAAATCTACTTTTGTCAAGTTATTTTATGAACATTAGAATTCGTGGATACAGTATGGAAATCCATAATGAATACACAATAAAACACACTTCTCATTTTTTCATATGTATATGAATGACTGTTTAGATCACCCGAATTTTGATCAATTCCATGAAAAGAGAACAACTATTCAATTCCAGGATCGAGGTTCAAATCCTACATCAATTCACAGCTAATTAAGTTCAGCTATAAAATGGAAATAATATTTTATTATTTTATTATTCAATTGGCATAGACCTTTTCGTTGGTGAATTGCATTTAGTTATAATTATTTTAGGAGGCGACGTCTCAAAATGTGTATACCATCATATACCCTGAATAATCAACTATATTATTCTTGTTTGTATTTCGGATTGGTCCATATAATATCCATATCAATTTAGCCAGATAATATTTTATTACAAGTTGCTTGTGGAGAGCTTCCCGTTAACAACCGATGACTGTAATCCCAGGGAGTAGAGAGAAGATCAAATTTTATTGACGGCTGTCGACAAATAGGAGGTAAGATACCATATAGATATACAGCATAATAAATCAATATCAAAATTCAGAAGGTTACTTACAATAAATGTTGAATACATATATTATGCAAGGGAACCAGTAAGCTAGTCAATATGAAAATGAGTATGTCAATGTACATACCAGAAATAATAAAGAATTGAACAACATGTTTTAAACTATCCGTCAAAAATTAAAGTTTGGCTAAATAAGTGGATTGGATATGAATGAATATGAATAGGCTTTTCTGTAAATTCTATGCGGTACATATCCTAGAGTACCGTCATAGGGTATCGTACACAAATAATTACATTAAAATTCCTATTTCACAGAAGTATGTGACATTATATTCTATGAATGTTAATTTTCGAAACTTCGACAGTTCGATATATTATATCCACTTCTATGAACAGAATAGTGAAACTGGAAGCTATTTTTGATAAAACCATCAGTTCAGTGAATAAACTATAACTTATATTATGTTATTAAATAATTCTTCGCTGTAGGTAAGTAAATTTTGGTTCGTATCTACGACTCGGGAGAGGCAAAAATTAATGATCTTCTATTAAAAACGAAGTTGAACCATTTGTCGTAGGACCACGTAAAGGACGAAGCGTAGGGTTTGGCTAAGGTGGGGAAGGAAGGGGGGGTGGGGGGGAAGAGGAATTGGGTGCCGCTGATGAGGGTAGAAATGAAGAAAGGTGCAAGATAATAATATTCGTGTATTTTTTTGTACCGTGTTCCGACATTTTGTGACTTGTTTTTCATAGAGACGCGTGTGCGGTAATCACTTATCGTCAACATACGCACGCGGCAATAATTATTGGTTACTTTCTTGTAACTAAATGAGTCCATCTTTTAGAAAACAAATGAAAGGACAGATTGTGTTTTTGCCGCAAAGACATTCGTGACGGTCGTATCCTATAGTCAGTTTATTCGAAGAGAAACACGTATATAACGCGAATATACAAAACACAAAAATAACACAGAATTAATGAAGTGATGCGATGAAAATAAATTATAGAATGAGATGAGGTTTTAAACTCGGTTTTCTGATAGTGATCGCTAATTAATTCACTTTTTGATGGACTAGATTTACATACTTTCTGTCCTTTGCGGGTAACAATTTTACCAAAATTTGAATTCCCTTATCAATTCCTCTATAATTTGATGAAAAAATAATAAAATATTTTCACTTATTTGTCACTCGTCAAACGTCACTCAAAGCTACTGAAGTTTGTAACGTAAACTTTCAAAAGGGCATAATGTGTTGAAATGAAGTCAACGGAAATCTTAGATTAACTGAACTATAACGTAAACGTATAAAAATGAGTCCACCCTCCACCTTCAGCTCATATCATTAGGCCTATGCTCAGCTGCGTCTTGACGGAACAGTAGGTATATATCATGATTGTTGGCAGATTCCCGTAACGTATAAGACTGCCAACCTTCCAAAACTTTGTCGACAAAAACACAGCGAGCGTGGTAAATCCACTACCGGAATCGTCTGTAATTACACGTAATAACGTAAAGACCGGACGAATGAGCGCACATCCTAAAGACAAAATGTGGATATATATATTAAAAAAAAGCACCGAAATATATCATGCATGATTGAGATAAAGATGACAAGAAAGAGACAAAATACTATAGAGGGAATTGAGTAATGGGAGAAAAACAAGGTGCATGCTTCTCGGTAAAAAAATTAATTAGATTGCGAAATCAACTATTTTATTCTTTATGACTAGTGAAAATTGGTTTTACTGTAATAGCGTGTTTTTCATCTATAATTTAACAATTTCAAGAAAATGACCGGACCCCCGTTGAGTTTCATGTAAACATGATTTTTGTAGGTTACGTCCAGACTCACCTCATTCCGAACTCACCTCATCCATTGAAAAGCATTGAGAATGTTGTATCGTGTATCGTTCATCTGAACTGAATTAAAAATGTTTCAGGTATTTTGAATATGATTACAGTACAACCTTGATAGTACGACGTTCAGGGGCGACAGTTAAATCGTCGTATTATCGCGATCGTCGTTATAAATGAAATTTATCCCTTTTTTTTGAATTATAGGAAGATGAAGGATTTAGGAAAATCAATTACAATAAGATACTGTTTTGTCGTCAACAATTGACATTTATGCAGTACAGCTATAAATTTAACAATTATTATTATTATGTATTAGGTTTGTCGGCGGGTAGGATTTTTCCTACCAGCTGGAGAGAGGAGAGCGCGTGAGGCGAGTCGTGAGCTTGAGCTTGACTGCATCTGTGCAACGAAGTGTACATATTATTATAATACAGTATTTATGTTAGAAGTTTTGCAATTATTTCGTCGTAGTAATTGCATTTTTGATACTGTGAGGACCATTTTAACCGTCGTATTATCGCGATCGTCGTTATAATGAGCGTCGTACTATCAAAAAAAAATAACATTGAGTCTTATTGGGATTGGCCGGGACTATCTCAAAACGACGTTCTATCGCGATCGTCGTTGTATCGAGCGTCGTACTATCGAGGTTGTACTGTATTATATTTTCGTTTCAAGGGTCCGGGTTACTGTGTATTGGATGGACGTTTAGCCTTCTGGTCTTGAACATCTCAAATACATGGTCAAAGTTAATAATTATATTTTAATTACGGATTGTAAATTTCATTTTCTAAATGAGGTAGCATTATTATACGTAGGTGCTACTTAGTAGGATGGGAGTATAGGTAGGCCTTTACCCTATAGCTGAGTATATTAAAATGGTATCTCAATTGGTATTTTGTAATTATGTGTAGAGCAGAAGTATATTAATTGAAGAATGAAGGATTTTCGTATGAATCGAAATTATGTTTATAATTGATCAGTATATAGTTCCAGAGAATTACTATTTAAATCAAGCACTCGTGAAAATAGTGCGATTATCATTTAGAAAATACACGCTATAGGCCTACCAGAAGTTTTTGACTCAAATCGGTGAGTGCCTGTTTTTTTAGGAAAATGATATTGAAAATTTGAAACTCCTCATAATAATAGCATTGAGTGGAATTTACAAATTTAGAATTTCAAATTATTGAAACGAAGTTCTAGGTGTGTGATTATTCTAATCACACATTCTTCTTTATTCTGGTCATTCTGTATGAAAAGATACCATCTTATCCAATCCGGAAGGCTGTGATTCTAAATTCTAACAATTCTATCTAAATTCTATCAAGTTTGATGAAATTCAGTTCCGATGTTTTCACGAAAATGAATTTAATGTAGGGCCTACTAATAGAATGTTATTTTATAATATAATTTTAATAGAAATAATAGAATTTTATTTATTGTACAGATGAGAAATAAAGAGTTTTATGTTTGTTAGTGGTTTTTGATCAACGGGTTGGCTGTATAAAAAAAGGCAATGACTGGACTTCATTTTCAAAGTCTAAATCTTCAAAATTAAGGTTAGTGGTACTTAAGGTAAGTGTAAAGGAAAGGTACTTAAATTAAGGTACTATAGGTTAGTGTTGGCCTATAGTTTTATAATACAATAAATATAAATATCTCACTCATCGTAAAACGCTTATGGTACGTTTTCCAAGTTAGAAATAACATATTCGTCTGCTAGTAGGCCTACCATTCCAAAAAGCGTGCCACTTATAACCTGGATTATATGCATGAGAGGCCGAAACTGTGTACTGTATGCTCCCGATAACTATAATCCACTAAACTATGGGATAGAAACGCTGTAGTAATCACGGCGACACGCTCTGCGGAACTCAATTATAATCCTATATCTAATGCATGTACCAGAGAGATACTCTCTAGTAATATAACACTCATCATCCCATTAATCTTCTCGTTCACAAGTGTACATCACGCATTGTTACTCGACAACAATACAGCCCCAGTATCACGAGCTGTTGGAGGGTGACTGCGACGCGGCAAAACTCGCGATCAACTCGGCTGTCGAGAAGTGACCGTGGTTCGATTCCAGCAACGGTCGTCCATCTTGATTGAGGATTATCGTGGTTTCTCTTGGTACAATCTCATTCTCACTTGCACACGAGACTTCTACACAAGCTCACAAGATGTAAATAAAATAATTTTACAAATATGATTTTCATATATGGAGATGCAATTTTCAGAGATAGATTTATTTTTATTTACTGAAGGTATTCTTGATATACCAATCTGCTTGTCTCAGTGACGTTTATGTACGCATCAATTTTCATAATATCGTTGACCATGTTAATTTAAGCATAAGATCATCTTTAAACGAAAAATCTCGTAAAAAGAACGTGTAATAGAATCGTTTCCTCAACTCAATTCGTCAAAGGAATGATATCAAACTATTGTAGGAAAGATAATTGTTCCATGAAATTGGTCCGTGGTCCTGTCAATAGTATTTTCCCAAGTCGAAATTGCTAAACCATACGGCTCGATAATAAGGCCAAAGTTATGGTTGTAACTACGTCATCGATCTGAGTATTGCATTTAAAGGGTGGTTTACGGTTGGCTGAGTTTGTATTGTTATGACGTCATATGGGTGTCACCACCGAGCCTCTGGATGTTCGAACCGGCCATTTCACAGTTCGCTGAGTCGCGCGGGGTGCAGCAAGGGTGCAGCAAGGGTGATAATCTTTTGGTAATCACCAGCCATGGGACATGTACCCATTTATAACACCCCCCCTCTCCCCAACCCTTGTCCACCCCAAGACTCGTGCTCATTCATCCTTCTAAAGTCAACCATAGTTTTGGTTATTTTATGGGAAAAACACCTGTTCAATATATTGGATCAGCGTATAGCGAATTACAGACCCCCTATTTTAAAACGTTGTTTACATATATACAAATGAAAAATATATATGTATTTTATTTACCGACATGTAGAATGGTCGATAAAATTGCCAACTGTCGTTTCATCATAAAATTATTTACTAGTATGTTAAGAACTGGAGAATTAAAAATGAAAATGGTCTTGAAAAATATAATAGAAATTGATTTAGTAAAAATAAGTAGGCTGATGTTCGGTAGAATTTAGTGCGACAGTGACCTATATATATGCACATATATATATATATATATATATATATATATATATATATATATATATATATATATATATATATATATATATATATATATATATATATATATTTATATATATTTATATATATATATAAATATTTATATATATATGAATGCTGGTATATTCAAGAAAAACAATATTTTCTCCGTATAGGCCTAGACATGTGGGGCTATATAGTCGGGCTGGTGAGATTTAAAAAATCAATTCAAATTCTCTAGAAAATCCGAGAAAATCCTTCTTTATAGCATATAAAACTGCTTTTTACTACTTTTTATTGACTAGCTCAATTTCCCTCGGTCTTTATACTACACAGGTCAATTCGTCTTGTTCTCATAGCCCGCTGGCTGTCGAATTCAAATTTCGCTCAACAAAAAACTCGTGTGCATTCATCCAAGGATCAAAGTCATTTAATTATTTTAGTGGATCTAGTTATGCCAATGTCTCCGATCTATTAGGCTAAAATGTGAAGCTATTACGTATTTAATTACGGACTTCTACACCGATTTATACTTGTTATTTCATAATCGACATTAAATATACAATACGCAATATATTATTATTGATAAGTTATTGATAATAACCTAATAATATGATAATTTTTATTTTACTATACATATTTTTTATTTCAGTTCATAAAATAAGCAATTAATATTCCTACAAAAAACATGTTGTAAATGCATAATCTACTCCGAATTAATAAAACGTTACGAATTTCAATATAGGAAATATAAATACCGAAACCTAAAAGTAATACATATAGCTACTGGTAAATTCAATCAGAGTTAATTCGCTATACTCAAAGTTATAACTGAATTATTTCACGAACTATATTATTATTTGTTAAGAATAAGAAAGTGTAGGTAAAAATAATTCTACATTAATAACTTTGAAATTGTTTCACAATTTTCGTAACCATCAAGTTATTAAACAAAGTATATATAATTTCTAAATGGTTGCTCATTTTGCCACAAATTATTCAAATCATATATAAAATGTACTGTTTATATTTGTTAAGTATATCTTTTAGCATGTGTGTGACTTAGTTCAGTACTAAATTATACTAGAATGGTACTTATAGGCCTATTCAATCAATTGCCATCGTAAATTAAGATTTGTAGAACGGGATCGCTACTATTTAACGACATTTAAGTCACAGCAAACAATACACATAGGACCTATTAGTAGAAACCTATTTAGGTCAGTCAGTCAGTAAGTCGGCGTTCCTGTACGTACACCAACTCACCGACAAAGTTCTTAATAATGACAATACCAAACAAATGATTACTAGCCGTAAAACGCGATTAATGAGACAATAAATGAACATGTTAATTGATATGGCTTGATATTATATCGCTAATTTGTGTATTTTTTAATCATCTCTCGATTTAAACGATCGAATTCTGTGACGATAACAAGTTTAGAACGTCATTCTTGATGATTGCAGCGCTTGAATGCAGGTGTAGAGCGACGTGCAACTATTCGTAACTTATTCAATCTGGAGTTTTATAATGACATTATGTTCATTAGATTTCAAGTGCAATTCAAATTAAAAATAAAGAACATATCTATTGTCAAATGATTTCATTAAAATTTGTCGTCCAATTCAAATGAAAAATAAAAAAACATTCATTGTCAAATGATTTCATTAAAATTTGTCTGCGGTGTAAAAATATATTTTTACAAATTAGCTTTCAGATGTAATATAAGTGTATATTGGTTCGACAGTGTTGGGTATAGTATGAAGAAAAGAATGTATTCGAGCATGTAGCTGTCTATATATATAGTGGATAAGTAATCATACCCTGTGTCACAGATACATTATTCCAGCTTTTCCCATATATTTTACAACATTTTATACTCGTGTAAACTGGGATTTGTTGCTTGAGCCCGACTTCCCGGTATGAAAAAAAATACAGGGTCTACATAAAGCCATATATGGTAAAAAATATATCCACTATATCCAAATATATCCAGACAGCTACATGCTCGAATCATGGGTAGGCCTATATGAAGAATATTGTTTGATTATAAGTATAGCTTGAAGAAATGTATTTTATTAGGGTAGGGACGAGGGTAGGCCCTATGCATTTTCAATAATAACCTTTAAATTTTAATTTATGGATTTTATAATTTGCTCGTCTTTGAGTTTTCATCGAATAACTCAACATCTTATTTATTTCACCGTACTTGAAAAAACGATTTTTTTCTTTCAATTGTTCGGTCAATCAAAAAGTACAAATTTAGTCGAAACTTGGCGTACACATACAAGTATAGTCATCTTATTCGATACCGTGCGTTTTGTTGTCAATCGGTTGCACCATTTCTGATAAAACCCATTTCGAAGGTTTTGAAAACCCGATAAGAATAACCTAGAAGGAGAGAATTTGGAGAATATATTTCTTTCGAATAGATTACAAAAGTAACGGAATTTTTATATAATAATGATACACCTTATCCCGATGTTTCACATGAGTCGGAACAGCCGTTTTAATTAAAAAACTTATACGTTCTTTTTTCAAATCAATCAAATATATGAGAAACCCATTAAGAATTCAGACAACAAATATGACCAATCAAATTATAGAAATATTAAAATGAGTAGCACAATGATTATACAACAGTAACGCAGGCATATAGTTGCTGTGAACTCAAGGTGCATGTATGTCTTTCCATTACATTTAATATAAATATGCCTATATTGCTCATGCATCCAACAACGCATATGTTGCGTTTTCCTAGTAATTAATTAACAAGACTTTTCGATCGTTTTTCCTTTGCTCTTCTCATTCTATGAATCGCAGGTGTAAAACCCGACGAATTTCGATTAAAAATAATGAAGTTGTTTTAAATTTCACGCAATCTGTGTTATAGGTATGTATACATTTTCGTATACATATTCTTTTGTTTCCGTATCATTTACAGGTAGCTGTATATGACCATACCCTGCAGAAACGTTTTTTGTCATCTCACTCAATTACAATTAAGTTTTTTATCATTTTTTTCATGACTGGGAGGATATTTTAATAAAGTTTAATTATAAACATTACGTTATTGTTGTAGATGTCAAATGGTCCAATATAATTCTCCAGAGTATGAAAAAACTCTCATATGATATAATTGAGTTATAACTTGGTACTAATTGCTTGGGTTGAATATATATTTTAAAGAATTGATATAATTGTATTTATGTATTTTTTGGAATGAAATGATTACATTAATTCAGAGATTCAATAAGAATGAGAGACACGATATAATAACTCAAGTTTTGTGGATTTGAAAGTAGCGGCCCTGCTAGGTCTGTTATTAGCCCAGTGCCAATTTAATATATATTTGTTTGTATTATATTCGTATATTTTTTTATGTTAATAACTATTACGTAGGCCTAAGTCCATCTTTATGTGCTTTTAGGAAGATTCATATCAAACTTAATATATGTGTGCAAATAGTTCTATATAATAGTATTGTCCCAGGTAAAGCAGCATGGGTAGAACCAACACACGCCGTTCCATCGTGGCTCTTACACTTTTAATGTCTTTATCATTGGCAAGAAAATTACTTTTACGTATTGATATCTATTGTAAAATATGGTAATTTTCAAGATAGAGAAAATAGAAAGAGAGAGAGAGAGAGAGGGAGAGAGAGGGAGAGAGAGTCTTTTTTAATACATTAAGTAATAAAATACTGATATAATTGCTTTTAATCCTTTTTGGTCATTACCTATTTTTTGCGAAGTGGGCATATATATTATATAGCCTATATGTGTGTGTACACCTAAACACACTTAACGTCGGTGGGCTTCAATTTTACAATAGGGCCTACACTCTAGCACCTGCTAATTTACTTATATTTCACTTTATATTCGCAAGGAAGATTGTATATTATATATATATATATATATATATGGGTGTGTGTGTGTGTATTCTTTGAACATTCATGTAGTACAATATCGCGACAGTTATTTCTACGCAAATCACTAATAATTACAAACACACAAGTATAATAGAAAGAAGCACAATAATCGAGGTGAAGATTAAATTGTTATTGACAGCTAGCAATGAATATCGCACGAATAATTTAAAAACAAAAATATGAGTCTATATAAAAAAGGACCAAAGTTGAACGAGGTCATTTTGAATAGAGTTCATAATATTTCATTTGTCTATTTTTTTATTGCTGTTATACGTACAGTACTATACATGCATACATCTTCTATAACAGTAGGGTATAAGGCCCAGTCAGTTTTACAGATTGATACTTAGCGTATCAACTTGTTATCACCCCTGGTACATATTATATTTTTGTACCTTTAAGTAATACTTATAGAGGTTGATTGTACATGGATAGCAAATTCAATGCATTCAATCATCACAATGACACAACTCTGCATGAGTAAATACTGGGCATAAATTAGTATAATAGAATATACTTAAACAGTTCATATTTGTTATTATTCATTACGTGATAACTGACTGACTTGGCTATAGAGTCATTGCCGAGAAACATTTTTTTTTTGATAATGCTGCTTAACGACCCCACCAACAGCTAGGTTATACGGGGGTACGAATGAGCGGATGATAATGATACGATGAATTGATGATAGGTGAAAGGACGTTTACAAAAACCCATGCCTAATGCGGGACTCGAACCCACGCCCAACGGTGACTTCAGTTACTACCGCTAGCGATAATTGACTTAGCCACCGGGGCGGCACCCGAGAAACTAGGAGCTAAAATCTAAACTAAGCTAAAATCTTATTAGAGAAACCATAAGTATAGAGTATAAGAAGATATAGTTAAAAAGCCATCGTGAATCTATATCGTAATTAATTACACCTCTTTTTGGCGCAGGTACATGCAGTTTTGAGCAATTCACACTTCTACGAACTTCCCTAAAAACACATACACAGCAATTTCGTTTCCAGCTAGCGTATTCCCAAAAACTAAGACTCGTGCTAACAAATTGCAATCAGTATAGTCTAATCTGTTTTTCTGCCGCGCGCTTAAAAGTCTGTAATAATAATACTAATCGTTTGAATGAGGGTTCGTGTGTCGTGATGATGCATTGATTGCACACGAATTTTTATACCTGCAGCTGCATGCGGCGTCCGTGCATCAGATGCACTCGCATTATGAGAGGATAGGATGCACTTTTCACCAAAAAAAAATGGTTCCAAAAAATAAAAGAAATATCCAAGATAAGACTCTATAATGCACTGTTGTACAGTGTGCACTGTGTTCTGTGTATAGTGATGCTAACCTGACCACATCGTATATCGTTTATTGCATGTTTATTAAAATTGCATATCCGCAGGCCTATATTTTATGGAATATGGTTTACGTATAATTTAAGATTAGGCTTATTCAAAAAAAAATGCCATATAATACGTATCTTATATCAAGTT
This sequence comes from Brachyptera putata, assembly GCA_907164805.1. Lineage (NCBI taxonomy): Eukaryota > Metazoa > Arthropoda > Insecta > Plecoptera > Taeniopterygidae > Brachyptera > Brachyptera putata. Next base: position 38,091,197 of record OU015462.1, read on the forward strand.
ACTAACTAATGTAGCCTACTATATTGAAAACTTGGGACAAAATAATATGCTGTAGACTTATAATCCATAGTCCACGAGGAAAACGATTTTTTAAAAATATTTTTGGGGAAACTTGAGTGGCGGAAATTCAGACAATTAATATTTAATTCTAGTGACAAATTAATTAATCAACATTTTTCAAAAAGATTTGTTATCTAAAAGTTTTGTGTCGTTTCTCATTGTTGTTTGAGTCAAGTCACTTGAATAAGAAAATTAATTATCTGAAAGTATTTGAGACATCATTTTCAACATCACTCTTTTCTTACGCGATGTCAATTTTGTGTATTTTTATGTTTGTTTCAATACTAGAAAACGCTGCATATGCGTTGTAAGGCTAGAAATATAGCCATATTCAAGTGAAATGTAATGAACAACTTCAATCACATCTTGATTTTGGATCTATCAAGTCACGACCTTCCTGTTAGGGTTGCTTACTTTTTCAAAGGTTTTAAACTATTTCTAGTTTTTACCTTTGGATCTTCTAACTAGCTAATTTTTGATATTCTCTTCAAAATAGCCAATTCAATTTATGTGAAATGTTGGAATAATGTGTATCATTCTTATCTTCAAATTTCGTGAAAATTCATTTGAAGATAATATTTTTACCAATCTTTCTCGTCTGGGTTATTATCATGAGGATTTTCAAAATTTCAAAATATTTTTTCACAAAAGTGGTTCAACCGATTGCGCCTGAAAATTGGGCTATACACTGTCGACTTAGATAATTACATATATGAAGCCAAGTTTAATCTAAAATTGTTTTTTGTTCGACCTGAGGAGAGAGAACATTTCTTTTTCAAGTATACTGAAATTGAGTCTCCGCAGTTTGCTCATCCAAAAATAGATAATTTGAATTACTTCATATTGTCTGCGGATTTATCTATAGGTAAGAAATATACTGTTGATACAGCTTTGTTCGATAGACATAAACAACAGAAGACATAAACAAAAATCTATCAAACGTCAAGGTCTGTCCGCTATTGATATTGTTTATAAATTGCGATATTCCTGGAGTGATGAATTGATTTTCTCTATTCAATCGGGGTGCTACGTAGTATTATTGCAAGAATTTCTTCGAGAGATCTGACACGGCATTTTTAATTTTCATTATAAATTCTCACACGTATGCCTATCTTATACCTAATACATTTATTTTAATTCATATCTAGAAAAATTATGAGGATATCTCGTTTTCAAACTCAAATACAAGTTTCACACTGTTCATTTAATACCTATTTAATACAAGTTCGTATAATACTCATTTCTATAACCTATATCTAGCAACAGAGATTATTTGCAGTCCAAGTTTCTATACTTCTATCGTCACTCCGCAGTTGTGACATTGTTCTCTTCAGTTATTACATCTTCTTATTTTCCTCGAAGATTGGGTTAAAGAAGCCCCTGTTTTGTCAGCAAGGTATTCTTTGATTGTTTTTTTACGTCAACTTGTAACTATATGTAATGGCCTATTTTTCAATTCTCTTTTCAGCAATCTCTCCAGCAATCCTGTACCCGATAATTATAGTCTTCTCGATTTTTTTCGTTCACAGTTTATCTTTTATATCCTGATTCCTGACTTGTGCAACAATCGACAGCTTTTCTTTGATCTCAAACAGCGATAAACCTACCAAAGATTACTTATATCAGCAAAGAAGACGATATATTAATAACGCGATTAATAACAATATATATATATATATATATATATATATATATATATATATATATATATATATATATATATATATATGCATAGCTTTATTATGTTTTTTCAAGAGTAATCGATCAATACATATAAAAATACCCATATATCTTCTATCCATACATTTTACACATATTATCTATTGAAAAGTTGATGAATTACAGTTGATGAATTGGGAGTTTATAGGCCTAAGTAGTCTAATATGTAATACAACTATTATAGTATGAATAAAATGGATAAAATGTGCTGATATTGTGTAGGATTTGTAAGAATAGCAAATAGGTATAAGGTTTCATATATAGACTTTTTATGAAATATTTTTGTTTTTCTCAACTCAAATATTATGCGACACGACAAGGTTACTTAATATTCGTTTCATTATTGACTGTAATAAAAATATGGGTTACTATAACTAAAAACCAGACCAGGCTATAGTAGTTTATAATACTGAATATTATTTCACATTCTTTAATATTGTGGTCTTATTTGATTACCTGTCTCTACTAAAAAATCATAAAATATAATTACTTTGTATTTACAAGGCCAAAAATGACATTATTAAATGCAAGTATCAATATTAAAAACCTGATCAAACTTGATTCAATCATGCATTAATTTAGTATAGGTACGATATCTTGTGCGCCGATCAGAATATAGTCAATAATTACATGATTTATGTCTGATAGTACTTTTTTTTCGACAGACCGGCTCCCGTATCCCAACAAGATTTACTTCCCTACGGGTGTCTATTTTTCTGGCCGCAAATTTGTTGGTGTCGCGCGAGCAGTGTTGCAGTGGCGCGTGCCAGTGCATCTATGCCATCCCTCAGGCTAAATACGCGACGATGGGGAGAATATAATCTCAATCGATTATCATATCACCATGGTGACGTCCCATTGGTCTAAACATTTCAAATAGGAACGTCTTCCGATTGGTCGTCAAACATTTGAATCATGTTCCGTGATTGGTCGGCGTGTATCAACAAGGCCGTGCCTACTTTTATTTGAATTGAATTGGAACTTGATGGCATTACGTTGTGTTCTGCGATGAACCGAGGCAGGATGTGGGGTGTAACGGGGTGTGTAAGGGTGGTTGTGGATCCTCCCCTTTGGACTGCGACGCGGTGATGGTGTCGGTGACGGGGACCATCACATTCCGTGACCCCAACGTCGTGGACGGATTGCACCCACCGTGACATACAATACATTATACATCTACACATTTTATATACGTGAAACAAACTCAACAGTGACCAAATCTCATCATAGTGCCAACAGAAAAGAGTTTATTGAGGTAAGACGATCATCTTTTCATTTATATTCTAGGTGTCAAGTTATCAGGAAATTAGGATTAACCTCGGAAATATTTTTACATAGACCGTCTAATGTGCCTTTTCTATACTTTAACTCTGCGACTTGATGAGAGTTGATAGTTAATTGAATTCTACATTACGTATAGAAACATTTATGAAATTATTATCCAATTACTCGACTGTTCGTGTTCAAGAATACTGGTTTTGGTCGTTTTTCTGTTGACGATTGGAATACATTTTAGGAATATCTTGGCCTATTATTGGAAAACGAATTCACTTTGATATTAAATTCTACACGTTTAAAAATAGCGTTGAGCTCGAAGATGTCATAGCATATATTTATTCGTATAGATTGTATCATTTCGTAAATATGTAGGGATGCATATTCATTGTTGGATAGTTGAAATGTAAACAGTTATGTGAGCTGGATCTCGTCATCTGGTTGCAAAAGCTCAGTGGTCCCCTACACATATTACAGGCATACGATGGAAGATTATTCAGTTACTATAGTGTTATTATTGCGGTTTTATGGTTATAGGTCCAAAGAGTCTCTACTGAATCATATTTTACTCTTCAGAGAAAACAATCGTATTGATTAAAAAAAATCTTTTAATGAAGCGCTTACACGTTATTATATCCTTTTATACGATCACCAATGCGAGATGGTTAATATTGTTCGATATTTTGTAATATTTTTCAATTTGTGAAAATCAAAGGCCTCCATATAATTTTTCAATTGATGAGAACTTCAAGACACTCATGACGATTTCATGATTTCATGATTTTCTTGACAATTTGTTGGTTTGGATAATATATAGGCCTACATTAAAGTTACACACTGATACATTTAAATTATCATTATCTTTATAATAGATATTCATGTTTATTCATGGTGCATTGGAGAACTAATTAAAACAATATCTTCCCTTATATGAACGATTGAATTTTAAATGTAGAACCTTAAAAAAACTTGATCTCTATTTAATCATCACTTTTATGATCTGGATTTATACAACCAAAATATAATATAATAACGAACCAAATTTAAGTATGTATTATTTCTTTTATTTTCACTATACATTTTTAAACCTCATGTTCTTTCCATGTTAAGAAACTTTTTTTCATCGTTACTTCTATATCAAGTTATATGTAATTAGGAACACAAACGAGATTGCTGATCGATTTAAATCTGAGCGAGTCATAATTTAGACCATGACCGAAGATTAATTATAACGTAGGCTTAAAAGAAGCTAAACAAGCTTTGTCATTTGCATTCTTGAAATTAATTTCTGTTCCTAATTGGCGTGCAATAATAACAGATAGAACGCGTCATGTAATAACCGCGTGTGTTTATAATATGCGTTATGCCGCGCGATGTTTTGGCAGCCGTGGGACCTCCCGTCGCTTTAATATATACCTGTTTCTTCGACTTTAATGGGACTGATTTTTTTTGAGACAAAACGTAAGACTAGATTAAAAATGTCTAGTCTTGTCAATTTCTTTTAATACTTGAAAAGTTATTTGAAAAAACTAGTTTCGCGGGGATGATTAGGTTAATAGATATGTGTGTGCTCAAGTTGAGATATTTTAGAATGTGTTGTATTAAAAATTAGAGAGTGTTGCATTGAACTGTCACACCGATTAAGGATAGATTTAGGATAGATCTGAACATATAGTCTAAACATAAAGTATAGCCTTTCTATGACAATTTGTACTGTGATGAATTTGGAAAAAAATCTGCGATATTAAGTTTTTATGGTAGGCCCAAACTTAGGATACCTAATGAGAAATGTTTTCACCAATTCATCAAGATACAAAATTCTCGCAGTTTATTCTGACGGTTTATTTTCTTTCTAATTTAAAAAATTAAAAGTCGACGGATAACAAATAATTCTTATGGATATTATTCATAAAAAAGTTTGAATAAGAAATTATCTATTACAAACATAGTCAAAATTCTACAAACAAAATACAACAAAATACGTACAAAATTCTCAATTTTATAATTATGTATTTAAACAAAATGAAAAGATATCAATTAAAATGATTTAACCCTAAAAGTAATGATATGGAACCTTTGAAGAGTTTTAATGTTTTTATGATTTTTTCTTTCAATAACATCTAAGCTTGGTACAAAATCATTGTTTCCCAGTTGAGGCTATGGGTGAAAGATGAGATCGTTTGAACGGGGCACCACAAGGAAAATGAAAATACTAATAAGTTATATTAGTTTATTCACTGCATGGCCAAATATGATCTCTATACATGCAGTACGTTGTGAGGACCAATCGAATAGTTTCCAAAAATTGTGTTAAATATTGTGAAAAATTGTGTTGTGTTTTTGCTTTTCTTATTTTCAATTTGAGCATGCCAAAAGTATCATAATATAGGCTATAACAAATCATTATTAAATTATAAATAGTTTATTTTGGACTTCCATGTTGATTACGACACGCTTATTTTTAGCACAGATTTTATGTAGACTTACTATGAATTATATAATCATTTTATAAAATGGACATCGTAATTTCTTGATATATATATATATATATATATATATATTACTTGCTACCAAAAAATACTAATTATATAATCTTATTCAACTGATTTTTTTCGATCGCATGGATAAAACTACGGCACAATTTATGTACATTTTAAAATCATGAAATCATGATAAAACGATAAAAAATAAAATGAAAATATAATAAAATAATAATAAAATGCGACTGTAATTAAGTGACTAAAATAGAACCAAGAGCTTTCATATCAATAAAAAATACAACAAAATGAATATACGAAAAACTACAATATTTCGTTCAAAAAACAAGAAAGAATGCATCCAAATTAATCTCAAGCTTTGTAAGTTTATGGAACTCTCATTTTTGTATACTATATATTATCCCAGTAGGTCACTATATTTTAGTAATTCACATTTTTCCATCTTTTTTTCTCATATAGTTGGCCCTATAAGAAAAATGACTTCCACATATCATACAAATACAAAATATCTTACCCGTACCAAAAGTACAATCGCTTCAATCGCTTCAATAATTGATTAATAAACCGAAACTTCTGACTACATAATTATAGGCCCCTACTTTCCAAACCAGTACCAAAACAAACATATGACGTCAGAACAAACCAGGAGAAACCCTCATATTGTTGAGATATTCTTCACTGCATGTTCTTGTATTCTCGACGACCAAAAACCATATATTCATGTATTCATTTCATATATGGATATGATTCTTAACTGAACGAATATCAAAATATTGTTTTTCTGGGGTTGTAAAGAGTCATAGGCTAATTATATATGTATATTCATGAATTGTTTTTTGTGTCAACTCTTCCAGAAACTATAGGGCGGCTTAGGGCCTGAGGATTGAATTTTGAAGAAACATTTTTACCGCCTAAGAGAGAATGTCATTTTAATGTGACGGCTGTCCGCAATAGCGGGATACCAAGATGGTACAGCGTAAAAATCAATACATTAGTACAATGGATTTACAAAATTGATACAAAATTGATTACAAAAAATCCTGAAATATTATAAAATTAATTTGATTAAAGGTATATAACAAAAGTATGGAAATGAAAGAAGATATTATT